>CM072935.1:9362500-9532500 GCA_036971965.1 Nyctalus aviator | reverse complement strand
CTCTCATATGCTACACCGTGACCCTCAAAACATACAACAGCCTGCCAAAACCAGTTTGGCTCAATGGATAGAGCGTCAGCTTGGGGACTGAAGGGTCCCGGGTTCGATTCTGGTCGGGAACATGTACCTTGGTTGTGGGCATATCCCCAGTAGGGGGTGTGCAAGAGGCAGCTGACCGATGACTCTCTCTCATCGATATTTCTCTATCTCTCTCCCGTCCTCTCTGTACAAAATCAATAAAATATATTTTCTTAAAAAAAAAAAACATACAACAGCCAAGTTGTCATGATAAGAAAGAGGCGCTAGACTAGCTATTAAGAGTCTGCCCTCAGGTCATCCCAAGGGTCCAGCTGGCTTTGACTGCTTGCTTCAAAGCCATTCCTGAACAGAAAATAAGTGAAGTATTCATATTTATAGAAAATAGAACCTGTAAAATGGAATAAGGTACAGATAGTTCTCATTTGAAATAATATTTTAAAAGCTAATCATGTGACTTTGTTTGGAGATAGGGTCTTTAAAGAGATAAATAGGTTAAAATAAGGTTATCCTACCTAATAAAAGAGTGATATGCAAATTAACCATCACTCTGCTACACCCACAAGCCACATCAATCAACCAATCAGAATGAGTATGCAAATTAACCCCAACCAAGATGGCTACCACCACAGAGAGCAGGAGGGAGGCTTGGGTTTCCCCTGCAATGGAGGAAGCCAAGCTTTCCACACACCCTGGCCATCCCAGGCCTCCACTCAAGGATACAAAGTTTCAATTATAGAAGATAAATAAATTCCAACAGGAATGGTGTCAGCCACAGAGCTGCAGAGATCAGGAGGCTAGGGTTGTCCCCAGAAATGGAGGAAGCCATGTTTCTGCAGCCCTGGCTGGCTCAGGCCTCCACTCCAGGCTACAAAGTTTCAATTATAGAAGATAAATAAACCCCAAATACCAGGGCCTCCACTTGGGTCGCCGGGGAGTGTGACCAGCCTGAAAACCACCACAGGCCCCTTGCCCAGGCCACTTCACATCCCAAGGGAACCCCCAACCTGATCTGGGACACTGTTCAGGGCAAACCAGCAGACCCACACCCATGGACCAGGCCTCTATCCTATCTAATGAAAGAGTAATATGCAGATTGACCATCACGCCAACACACAAGATGGCTGCCCCCATGGGATCAAAGATAGCTTCCCCATGTGGACACAAGATGGCCAGCAGGGGAGAGAAGTTCAGAGGGACCACGCCTACAAGAGAGGGCAGTTGGGGGCAATCAAGCCTTCAGGGGAGGGCAGTTAGGGGTGACCAGGCTAGCAGGGTAGGGAAGTTGGGGGTGACCCGGCCTGCAGGGGAGGGCATTAAGAGCAAACAGGCTGGCAGGAAGCAGTTAGGCATCAATAAAGCTGGCAGGGGAGTAAGTTAGGGGGTGATCAGGCTGCCAGGCAGAAGTGGTTAGGGGCAATCAGGAAGGCAGTCAGGCGAGCACTTGGGAGCCAGCAGTTCTGAATTATGAGAGGGATGTCTAACTGCCCAGACAGTCAGACATCCCCCAAGGGGTCCCAGATTAGAGAGGTTTCAGCCTGGGCTGAGGGACACACCCCCGCCATGCACAAATTTTGTGCACCGGGCCTCTAGTATTTTAATATGACTGGTATCCTTACAGGAAGAGAAAACTTGAACAGATACATACAAAGGAAATTCTGTTCCAGAGTCCTCAGATTCAGCCATGGCATGGCTCCTACCTGCCTCTCCACCTGCCAGTTTATCCAGCAAATTCCAGATTTGCCATGAAGCAGTTTCTTAAAATCAATTAACCAATTAATCAATCTCTCATTCTCTTTCATCTATCTGTACCTACATATGTATTCACACACACACACACACACACACACACAAACGAAAAGGACACTTCCTTGGACTTCCAATTCTCTCCGAGAGTCCTCACTCTCCAGCAAGTCAAGGATGCAGGGTGGGAGCAGATGAGAGTCCAGGGCTTCCGGAAGGCTAGCAGCTCTCAGTAGCACCTCCCATGTAAGATTAGACACCTGCCCGATTCCTAATCCTGCACAGGATTTTAATATAAAGGGTGTTCCTTGTCCGTTTATGTGGGACCCACCCCCCAGGGAGTCCTCTGAAGGCGCTGCCAGGAGCTCCTGGGCTCTTTGAGAATGAGCTAAGTAGAACTGAGCTGTGCATAGGGAGAGAGAAGGGAGCAGTGGGCCAGCAGCCAGTCTTCCTCACTGTCCTCGGGGTCATCCAAAGAGCCTGGCTCGCCCACCAGCCAGCCCCAGTGGCTCAGTGGTCGAGCGTTGACCTATGAACCGGAAGGTCACGGTTCGATTCCTGATCAGGGCACATGCCTAGGTTTTGAACTCAATCCCCAATGTGGGGCGTGCAGGAGGCAGCCAATCAATGATTCTCTCTCATCGCTGATGTTTCTATCTCTCTCTCTCTCCCTCCCTTACTCTCTGAAATCAATACTTAAAAAATAAAATAAAATAAGATAAAATAAAATAAGATAAAAATAAAAAATTCCAGCTCTGTGAGTAGAGGGGGGGCTCTGAAATTAGATTATGAGATTTTTTGTAAGCCCCTCCCTCTCCACTATGATACCACAGCCCCAACCCAGCCCCAAAGGCCAGTGGTCACAGACATGGAAATTTAGTGTCACTTTAGAAATTGTCTTCTTTCACTTTTAAAGCAGCACACCTGGCTAATTTGCAATTTTTTTTTTTTTTACTAATTTTTTAAAAATATTTTTTATTGATTTTTTTTACAGAGAGGAAGAGAGAGGGATAGAGTTAGAAACATCGATGAGAGAAAATCATCCATCAGCTGCCTCTTGCACACCCCCCAACTGGGGATGTGCCTGCAACCAAGGTACATGTCCTTGACCAGAATCGAACCCGGAACCCCTCAGTCCGCAGGATGACGCTCTATCCACTGAGCCAAACCAGTTTCTGCTATTTTTTTTTACTAATTTATTTATTTATTTTACTTACAAGCAACCTGAACCAGTACATCTGCTCTTGACTTACTTGGGGAAGCCTCCCAGCCTGTGGAAGCTTTCCTCTGAGCATATGCCCCTGCACTCCTAAGCTGGTCTATCCTGAATGAAGGACCATGTCCCCATCGCCAAAATAGTGTTGACAAAAACATTTGAATGCCAGAATAGTGTGTGACATTTTTTAATATATTTTTATTGATTTCATAGAGGAAGAGAGTGGGAGAGAGAGATAGAAATATCAGTGATGAGAGAGAATCATTGATCAACTGCCTCCTGCATGCCCCACACTGGGGATAGAGCCCACAACCCAGGCACATGCCCTGACCTTGAACCATGATGTCCTGGTTCACAGTCAATGCTCAACCACAGAGCAATACTGACTGGGCAGTGTATGACATTTTTTGAAATGTGATGGGATAATAAAGTCGGTGTGACAATAAATTTAAAGCAGTAATTGTACCTTATTCATCTAAATATCTTCAACACCTAGCTTGTAATGAGTAGGTATTCTGGAAAGGTTTGAGGAAGGGAGGGAGGGAGGGAGGGAGGGAGGGAGGGAGGGAGGGAGGGAGGGAGGGAATGAAGGAGGGAGGAAGGGAGGGAGGGAAGCAGGGAGATGTACTGTGGTAATTATCATAGATCATATTGAGCCATGAGTATATTTTGTTTCTGTTTCTAGCCTTTGGAGTCCAACAGCTAAAGGGCTCTCCTCTTTCCACAGTAGCAATTAATATCTAAAGTGCCTAAGTCCTTTTATTTAATAAAGCAACATATATTAGGAGAGTTGTGCTTCATACAAACTTTTCTAAACTGATGATTATCATCTAGAATGAATACCTACCTCGAAACCATAATAAAAAACAAAACTTTTGACACTTCTTGCTATAATACAAAAAAAAAACTCTTCAGATATAAGTATATTAACTTTATTCTTTAATAATAAGCTTTTAAAAACATATTTCTTTCAGAGGCTGCAACTTTCCCTATATTTTAAAAAGAATGGTGGATATCCAAGAGGGCTGCCGATAGACAGCAAGCTGCAAGATAGTGTGTGAGTGAGAGAATGAAAGGAGAGTATATAGATGTGCAGGGAGTGTCTGTATTTGTGAGTGAGGAACAACTATATTCCAAGGGACTATTGGGGACTGACAGACTGGGCTCCCCTGGAAGGACAGCCTATACTACTGTTCAAATCTCTCCCAGAGTGACCAGCTCTGCCACAGAGACCATGCCATCTTAAAGGGGAGAGTGGCTGAAATTTGAAGTCCAGTCTTATCTGCAACTGGGGAGACCTTGGATACCACCCAGGACCCTACAACCACAACACCCAGGGGCCAGCTGCCTCAGCTGTGAACCCAGGAACACTGAGACTACAGCCTCCTGGACCACAAGCACCTAAAAAGTCTGTCAAAAGGAGACAAAGCAACACAAATATGCGGAAGAGCCCTGCACCTTCTCACAGAGCAGATAGAAGGAACAGCTGAATCAAATAACATCCACCCAGAATTGGGAAACAGACCACATATTGGGACACAGGCAACGTCTCTTCAAATTCAAGATAGAAATCATATCAAGCATCTTAGATTACAATGGCATAAAACTAGAAATCAACTACAATAAAAAAATCAAAAAAATCAAATACCTGAAGGCTAAATAGCATGCTATTAAACAATGATTGGGTTACCAAAGAAATCAAAGAAGAAATAAAAAGCATCATGGCAACAAAATGACAATGAAAACACAACAATCCAAAATCTATGAGACACAATGAAAGCAGTCTTGAGAGGGAAGTTCATAGCACTACAGGCCTATAGAAAGAAAGAAAGAAAGAAAGAAAGAAAGAAAGAAAGAAAGAAAGAAAGAAAGAAAGAAAGAAAGAAAGAAAGAAAGAAAGAAAGAAAGAAAGAAAGAAAGAAAGAGAGAGAGAGAGAGAGAGAGAGAGAGAGAGAGAGAGAGAGAGAGAGAGAGAGAGAGAGAGAAAGGAAGGACGGACGGAAGGAAGGAAGGAAGGAAGGAAGGAAGAAAGGAAGAAAGGGAGGGAGGAAGGGAGGAAGGAAGGAAGGAAGGAAGGAAGGAAGGAAGGAAGGAAGGGAGGGAGGGAGGGAGGGGAAAAGAAAAAGAAAAAATGGTAACAAATTATCTAATCCTACAACTCTAAGAGTTAGAAAGAGAGCAACAAGAAAAATCCAGCATGAGCAGAAAGAAGGAAATAATAAAGATCAGAGCAGAGATAAAAACAATACAAAAGATCAACAAAACCAAGAGCTGGTCTTTGAAAGGATAAACAAGATTGATGAACCTCTACCCAGGCTCACCAAGAAGCAGAGAGGAGCCAAATAAACAAAATCAGAAACGAAAGAGGTAAAGTAACAACTGATCCCACAAACAAATATGAAATACAATTATGAAAAATACTATGAACAACTCTATTCCAACAAAATGGACAACCTAGATGAAATGGACAAATTCTTAGAAATATACAAACTCCTAAAACTCGAACAAGAAGAATCAAAAAGCCTAAGTAGACTGATAACTACTGAAGAAATTGAAGCAGCAACCAAAAATCTTCTAGCAAACAAAAGCCCTGGTCTGTACAGCTTTACATGGGAGTTCTACCAAGCATTCAAAGAACTAAAACCTTTCCTCCTCAGACCATTCCAAAAAATTCAAGAGGAAGCAACACTTCCAAGCTCTTTCTATGAAGCCAGCATTACCCTAATCCCAAAACCAGATAAAGATACCACACAAAAAAGAGAACTACAAGCCAATATTCTTGATGAACATAGATGCTAAAATCCTCAACAAAATTCTAGCAAATAGGATTCAGTATTACATTAGAAAGACCATGACCAAGTGGGATTTGTTCTGGGAATGCAAGGATAGTACAATATCTGCAAATCAATAAATGTGATACATCACATAAACTGAGAGATAAAAATCACATAATCAAATCAATTGATGCAGAAAAAGCATTTGACAAAATCCAACACCCTTTCTTGATAAAAAAAAAAAAAAAAAAAAAAAACCTCTCAGCAAAGTGGGAACAGAGGAATCATATTTCAACATAATAAAAGCCTTATATACAAACCTACAGCCAAAATCACACTCAATAGGCAAAAACTAAACTCATTTTCCCTAAGAATGGGAACAAGACAGAGATACCCATTTTCACCACACCTGTTCAATATAGTACTGGAAATGCTAGCCATAGAGATCAGACAGGAAGAGGAAATAAAAGGCATCCAAATTGGAAAAGAAGAAGTAAAACTATCCTTATTCTCGGATGACATGATACTATACATAGAAAACTCCAAAGACTCCATCAAAAAACTACTAGACCTAATAAATTAATTTGGCAATGTAGCAGGATACAAAATTAACACCCAGAAGTCTATAACCTTTTTATACACCAATAATGAACTCAAAGAAAGAGAAATGAAAAAAACAATCCCATTTACCATTGCACCCAAAAAAATAGGAAAACTAAGAATAAACTTAACTAAGGACATAAAAGACCTATAGTCAGAAAACTACAGGACATTGAAAAAAAAATAGGGAGGAAGACATAAACAAATGGAAAACCATATCATGCTTATGGATTGGTAGAATCAACATTATTAAGATGTCCATACTACTCAAAGCAATCTACAGATTCAATGTAATCCCCATTAAAATACCAATGGCATATTTCAAAGATCTAGAACATTTCATCTGGAATTTTAAAAAGACCCTGAATAGTCATAGCAATCCTGAGAAAGAAGAACAAAGTTGGAGGAATCACATTACCAGATATCAAATTATATTATCAAGCCATGGTTCTCAAAATTGCCTGGTACTAGCATAAGAACAGACATATAGATCAATGAAACAGAACAGAGAACCCAGAAATCAACCCAACCCATTAAGCTCAATTAATATTTGACAAAGGAGGCAAGAGCACACAATGAAGTCAAACAGTCTCTTTAATAAATGGTGCTGGGGCCGGGACCAGTTTGGCTCAATGGATAGAGCGTCGGCTTGGGGACTGAAGGGTCCTGGGTTCGATTCCGGTCAGGGGCATGTACCTTGGTTGCGGGCATATCCCCAGTAGGGGGTGTGCAGGAGGCAGCTGATCGATGACTCTCTCTCATCGATGTTTCTAGCTCTCTATCTCTCTCCCTTCCTCTCTGTATAAAATCAATAAAATATATTTAAAAAATAAATAAATAAATAAATAAATGGTGCTGGGAAATTTGGACAGATACATGCAAAAAAATGAAACTAGATCACCAACTTACACCATACACAAAAACAAACTCAAAACTGCTAAAGGACTTGAATGTAAGACGGGAAACCATAATAATCCTACAAGACTCCATAGGCAGGAAAATAGCAGACATAAGTCATAGCAATATCTTTACAGACTCAGCTCCTTGGGCAATGGAGACTAAGGAGAAAATAAACAAATGGGACTACATCAAAATAAAAATCTTCTGCACAGCAAAAGAAACCATCAACAAAACAACAAGAAAGCTCACTGCATGGGAGAATATATTTGCCAATGATACTTCAGATAAGGGTTTAATCTCCAAATTTTACAGAGAACTCACACAACTTAACAAAAGGAAGATAAGCAAGCCAGTCAAAAAATGGACAAAGGATCCAGATAGACACTTTTCGAAAGAGGACATACAGAAGACCCAGAGACATATGAAAACATGCTCAAAGGCACTAATCATCCGAAAGATGCAGATCAAAACAACAATGCGGTACCAATCTCACACCTGTCAGAATGGCTATCATCAACAAATCAACAAATGACAAGTGCTGGTGAGGATGTGGAGCAAAAGGAACCATCCTGCACTGCTGGTGGGAACGCAGACTGGTGCAGCCACTGTGGAAGACAGAAAGGCGTTTCCTCAAAACACTAAAAATGGAACTTCCATTTGACCCAGTAATCCCACAAGAAACCAGAAACACCAATCAGAAAGAATATATGCACCCCTATGTTCATAGTAGCACAATTTATAATAGCTACGATTTGGAAACAGCCTAAGTGCCCATCAGCAGATAAGTGGATTTAAAAAACTGTGATACATCTACACAATGGAATACTATCTATATATATAAAAGCCTAAGCCATCATCGCAACCGAATGGATGACCAAACAGGCTGTGTGGGGCATTAGTGAGGGGCGACCAAACAACTGAGCAGCAGGCTGCATGGGGTGACCAGGCGGGGGGGGGGGGGAGGGCAGAGGGGAGTGACCAGGCTGTGGGGGGGTTGGGGGGGTTGCCAGCTAGGGGTGACCAGGTTGGTGGAGGGGCTGTTGGGGAAGACTAGGTCAGCAGGGTGAGGCAGTTAAGGGCAATCAGGCAGGCAGGCAGGTGAGCAGTTAGGAGCCAGTGGTCCTGGATTGTGAGAGGAATATTCACAGTGGGGATCAGGCCCAGCAGTCGGACATCCTCCAAGGGGTCCCGGTTTGAAGAGGGTGCAGGCTGGGCTAAGGGAACCCTCCTCCCCCATGCACAAATTTTATGCACCGAGCCTCTAGTGCCACTATAAAAAAGAAGGAACTTTTACCATTTGTAACAGCATGGATGGAACTGGAAGAGCATTATGCTAAATGAAATAAGCCAATTGGAGAAAGATAAATACCACATGATTTCACTCATATGTGGGATACAATAATCAACGTAATTTGATGAACAAGAATAGATCCAGAGACAAGTAGAGAGCAACTAAGGACTTGTACGCATGCACATTAGCTTAACCAATGGACCCAGGGGTGGTGAGGGCTTGCCCAGGATGGGAATGGGTGGTGAGGGCTTTCCTGGGGTGGGAATGGTTAGCGGGCGGAGGTCAATTGGGGAAAAAGAAAACATATGTAAAACTTTAGACAATAAAAAAAAAAAAAGGAAGAAAGAAAAAGAAAGGTGATTTGTATCACTAGAGGGAGACACAGTTTGCCAAAAAGCTACTGTCAGGCAGAACCAAAAACTTCCCAGCTCTTAAAGCAAAAACACTGAGAAATAAAGTTACTATGTAATGTTACCTATGCACATCATTTTATGAATTTAACAAGTTATACCTATAATTAGTAAACTAATGGGTAATTTTTCCTTTCTCAGATTTTATTTCTGAATAAAAAGATAGAAATGAAAATTGCCAAACTAGTAAAATACTAAAATCCAAATATGACATTGAAATACCATAATTTTTCAACTATCTCAGGAGTAGTCACTTTGGTAGTAAAAATTGGTATACAAAGATTTTCTAGGTGCATAGTTTTCTGTCTTGTTAACAGCTACATTTAACATTGAATTAACCTGGTAGCCACTAGTTGTATGTGACTCTGAACACTTGAAATGTAGCTAGCCTGACTCAGGAAATGGCTTTTTAATTTTTATTTTAATTAATTTAAATTAAATTTTTAAAAATTGAAGTAGTGTAAATATCTTTTTTTCTTCCAATTTTGTTTATATTGGTTTCAGGTGTATAGCTTAGTGGTTAGACAATGTAATAGTCTTTATATTGAACACAATTCACACTTCTTTTACTAGAACTCCGTTTTGCTTTTGGTATCTGCATTGTTAGATGTTACTGCTGTGTTAGGGTGCATATATTGGGCATAGGTGACATTTTAAAACCTAACCAATAATTTTTATACTGTTTACATAGTAAAATGATAAAACTTGGAATATACTAGGTTAAATATTAAAAATTAATTTTATAGCCCTAGCCCAGTGGTCAGCAAACTCATTAGTCAACAGAGCCAAATATCAACAGTACAACGATTGACATTTCTTTTGAGAGCCACATTTTTTTAAAATATATTTTATTGATTTTTTACAGAGAGGAAGAGAGAGATAGAGAGCTAGAAACGTCAGTGAGAGACATCAACCAGCTGCCTCTTGCACACCCCCTACTGGGGATGTGCCCGCAGCCAATGTACATGCCCTTGACCGGAATCGAACCTGGGACCTATCAGTCTGCAAACCGATGGAGAGCCACATTTTTTAAACTTAAACTTCTTCTAACGCCATTTCTTCAAAATAGACTCGCCCAGGCCATGGTATTTTGTAGAAGAGCCACACTCAAGAGGCTAAAGAGCCGCATGTGGCTCGCGAGCCACAGTTTGCCGACCATGGCGCTAGCTGGTTTGGCTCAGTGGACAGAGCATCAGCCTGCAGCCCCATTCATTCCCATCAAGGGCACATACCTGGCTTGCAGGCTCCTTCCCAGCCCTAGCCCTGATGAGGGCCTTGGTCAGGGATCCTGCAGGAGGCAACCAATGGGTGTGTTTCTCTCACAGAAATATTTCTGTCTTTCCCTATCTCTTCCATTCTATCTAAAAAAAAAAAAAAAAAAAAAAAAAAAAAAAAAAAAAAAAAATCAATGGAAAAATATCCTCAATTGAGGGATTTTTAAAATTATTTTTATAGTTTCCTAAAAATAAATAAATTGAATTAACCTAAATCTCCCTGCCAGTTCAACTCAGGGTTGAATTCTGTTCTTACATCACAGTTCCAAGTCCAAATCAAGACACTGAGCTGTTGCTGTAGAAGTAAAATGTCAGAGTTCCAGCTCCTTTTTTTAACAAGTTTTTATTGATTTTAGAGTGAGTTCTAGCTCTTACCTCCTTGGCAAAATTAGTCATTGCTGCCTGCTTCCTAAGGCTGCCAAGTCCTAAGAGGTGAGGGGACACGATTCTACCTCCTTTGTTCTTCCTCAAAATTTGAATAGTGCTGTGATAGATACCCACCTCTGTCAGCACCATTCTCTAACCTCCAGAAATAGTGCTTCGTAAGGTCTGGCTAAAAAGAAAATATAATCAATCAATCAATAGAATTTTTAAGGGTTTATATTTTTTAAAATATGGAGAAGTAAACTATGCCTGGTTAATAAATCTTTGTTTACTTATAACTAGAGGTCCAGTGCACAGATTCGTGCACAGGTGGGTTCCTCTGTGTGGTCTGCAGGGATTGGGCCAGAACCCGCAGTCCATCACTGCCTGCAGCTCCTATCTGCCGCTCCTGCTCATCCCGGCCCTGCTGTGCATGCCATGGGCTCGTGCCCAATCAGTCCTGATGGGGAGAAGCTGGTGCTGCAGCAGCAGTGCTCACCAGCCATGCGCCATGCATCTGGCATCCTCTCAAGGGGAGTGGCCTGCAGAATTGGGCTGAAACCAGCTCTCCAATATCCCCCTCCCCAGAGATCCCAGATTGTGACAGGGCACAGGCCAGGCTGAGGTACCCCACTAGTGCAGGATCAGGCTAGGGATGGACCACAGGAGGGCTCCAGGGCATGTCCAGCCCATCTCACTCAGTCCAGATTGGCCAGACCCCAGCAGCAAGCTAACCTACTGGTTGGAGCATCTGCCCCCTGGTGGTCAGTGCATGTCATAGGGAGCAGTTGAGCAGTCGTAGCAGATCATTAGCATATTACTCTTCGATTGGTTATTTGGTTGTTCTGCCATTCTATTTGCATATTACCTTTTGTTATATAGGATTATTACATAGGATGACAATACTACCTGGCCAGTGTTGCTCAGTGGTTGAACATTGACCTATGAACTAGGAATCAGGACACATGCCAGGTTGTGGGCTCAATTCCCAGCAGGGGCCATGTAGGAGGCAGCTGATCAATGATTCTCTCTCATCATTGATGTTTCTAGCTCTCTTCCTCTCTGAAATTAATAAAAACATTTTTTAAATGCCATTACTATATTAAATATTGTCTCTCCTTTTTAGTTGAACAGTAATAGAAGACTTTAGATCGTGCAGACTTCAGATAGTATAAAGCATCCATTTGGGATGACTTCTTGCCCTCCCTGGGAAATATTCCAAATCAGATGTCAGAAAGACAGCTGTTTTCCTCCAGATGTTATTGGAGATCGCCAATGTATATTTAAACTGAGAATTAAGCTACAGACAGGGATTTAAAAAACATAAAATAGCTCTTTTATGATGCATTTAAATTAATTACTTTTAGCATGTACAATAAAAGGAACAGCAGATGGTGAAGACTTAGTTTAAAGTGAAAGCCATTAAAATAATTGCAGCTGGAAAGAGAGTTTCCCACATCAGGAATTCATGAATAACAGTTTAAGCAAAGTTTTTAAGTGACCCATATAGTAAACGAATCTATATTATAATTATATTCCATGTACTAAGCACATAACATTTCATATATTAAATGGATTTCTATATTATTTCATAATACCAAAAGTGAGGAAACATTACTCAAAAGAGTAACGTTAAAAATGTTGATACAGAACCTGGTGGAGGGGGAAAGAAATGAGGAACCTTTGTAATATTATGAACAATAAAGATTGATTTAAAAAATAAATAAATAAATAAATAAATAAAATAAAAATAAATAAAAATGTTGATACAACTACATACTATTTTCTTCAAAATTTTACTCAGATTTTATAATTGCTTAAAGGGTTAGATATCCAATTATTAGTCATCATTTATATGTAATCTGTATACATCTTATACAAAGAAAAGTATTGTATTTTAATACAATGTTATTTATGACTTCCAAGTTTTAAACGACATAGTTCCTTTCTTCACGTGGCATTTTAAAACAAAAGATGGTAGCCAATTCACATAGTTTCCACTGATAAAGCCACAAAAACTATCTTTGTGTGTATATATATAGTTTAACATACATACATTGAGTATTACTGTAATTCTCACACACACAATCACAGACACATGGTTAAGTATCTTACTAAATAACAGAACACTGCTATTGAACTATTGAACGTCAAATGCTGAGTCAGCAATTTTTGGCTAACAGCTGTAATCCTACTGATAATTCCCAATGAGAAAATGACTGTTAGAGATGATAACAGAGCCAGAGTCTGATGAAAGGGGCTGCGGCTGGCTGAATATTAACAACTGGGGCATAAAGTTTAAACATCTTGTGACAGATCCTGTACTAAGCACATTTGTCTGTTCTCAACATGCGTATAGTCTAAATCCTTCTTGAGACAAGAAATTCTATGCTATAGATGGAATTTTTTGTGTGTGTGTCCCTCCCCCCCACACACACACACAAAGTCCCCAGTGTGGCCATATTTGGAGATGAGGTTTCTGGAAGATAACGAGGGTTAGATGATGTCATGAGGGTGAGCCCCCATAATGGAATTAGTGCCCTTATAGGAGAGGGAGAGACCACCATGTGAGGACACAGCAAGAGGCAGCTGAGGTGGCTGGGCTGCCCCTCTACGCCTTGGGGGTGACACCAGCACTCCAGTGGGTCTGGAAGGCAGTGTTTCAAATTAAAGAAGGGAATTCTCTAGCTTCGGGACAGCATGGGCTGTGCCTGGCTGTTTTCATCTTCCTTGGGATCCATCACCCCTGGCCCCCATGCCTGAACCACATTGTATTTTGGAAGTACATTGTTTACCTGGCTTCACTGGCTTCCAGCTGAAGAGGAATTGGCACCAGGATGAATCATACCTGCAGTCCCATCCATATCTGATTTATATGATTTTCAGGGGAGACTTTGGCATTAGATCTCAGGGTTGATGCTAGAATGAATTCAGGCTCTGGGGCTGTTGGAATGGAATAAATGTGTTTGCATGTGAGAAAGGCATAAATTTGGGGGGCCTGAGGCAGAATGCTATGGACTGAATGTTTGTGTGCCTCCAAAATTTGTGTTGAAGCCTTCACCCTCTATGTGATGTTATTTGGAGGTGGGGTCTTTGGAGAGTAATTAAGGTTAAATTAGGCCATGAGGTTGGGGCACTCACAACAGGATTAGTGCCCTTACAAAAAAAGAAGAGACACAAAAGATCAACCCTTTTTCCCCTCTCTTTTTCTCTCTCCACCCTTCTTCCTCCTGTAAAAAAAATAAAAATAAAAATAAAGGAAAGGCCACATGAAGACATATGAAGAAGATGATCAGCCAAAAATGGGGAAGGGATGCCTCAATTTATCCCTTGAATCTGTTAGCACCTTGGCTATGGACGTCTTGGCTTCCGTAACTGTGAGAGATAGATGTTTGTTGTCTCAGCCACTCTGTCTATAGTGTAACTCGGGCTGTTAAAACAGTCTGGCACTCAGAGGTCACAGAAATGTGAGTATGTGCCGAGACCGGTTTGGCTCAATGGATAGAGCGTCGGCTTGGGGACTGAAGGGTCCCGGGTTCGATTCCGGTCAAGGGCATGTACCTTGGTTGCGGGCATATCCCCCCAGTAGGGGGTGTGCAAGAGGCAGCTGATCGATGACTCTCTCTCATCGATGTTTCTAACTCTCTATCTCTCTCACTTCCTCTCTGTACAAAATCAATAAAATATATTTTAAAAAAAAAAAAAGAAAAAAAAAAGAAATGTGAGTATGTGCGGAGGAAAATGGCTGTGTGACTGTGGAGCTCTTCAAAGAGAGAAAGTGCAGAAGCTGGGGAGGGGCGGACAAGAGAGCGAGCACTCGTGGAAATCACCCACCTCCAATGAGCAGGAAGGTGTGCAGCGCCTGAGTGAGGACACGGTGTCCTGCACGGTCACAGTCATTCATGTGGCTACACAACTTGCTCACTCATTATTTTAGGGAGCAGGGCAGGACTTACTACACCGGTGGTCCTCCTTGGTCCCAGATCTATGCTCATTCAATGCCCATTTATTTTACTTTCTTGTAATAGAACTTTTTTTTTTTTTTATCCTGGCTGGTCCAGGGTCTATCTGAGATATCTCAACCTATAACAGAAGGGTTTCAATCTCAACCTAAGATGTTTAAACAAAGAGCAGTGCCCATAGGATAAGATAATCAAAGAAATTGGAATTATTTCTTGTTATCAACTGAAAGTAATAACAAGAGATAGAATGACTTCTTTTAGTCAAGAGTCTGGAGGGAAATATGAACATAATTTAGGAGGAGGGGAGGGAAGATATAAAAAAAAAAGACATATAAAACTTCTGGAGATGAAAAATACATCTGAAATGAAAAATACATGGAATGGGTATAAAGGATACCATTGTGCTAATTTCTCAGTGCATCATTTTAACCATTCAATATGTCATCTCTGTTCATAAGCACAAAAGCTTTCCAGTGACAGCAAACAAAATACCTCGTTAGTGGTATTTTTAAGCTGGGAAGTCCGGGCCACCTGTATGCGCTGAAGCCTGAAGGGACTCCAGTTTCATGAACATTGATGCTGCCGATCAGTGAGGTATATGAGTCTGTGCATGTCAGAATCCCCAAGTTTTAATTAAAGTTATGATGGGAACAAAGAGTGTCCATTAGACAAGAAGAATTTGGTATTGGCAAGTAATATTTGCACTCATTTGCTTAATTAGACCAGTACTTTTAAAACAATTTGTAAAGCATAGGATCAGAGCCCTGAATTTCAAAAGACTTAGCAGAAGCCACAATCATGGTTTCAAACAAATCATCTGAAAAAATTGTAGGCTGAAAACGGCAATTAGAAGCTCACAGAAAAAATAAATTTGATGGAGACCGTTTCTACCAGTTGAGTAACCATGTATAAATATGGCTTCGCCGGAATCATTGATAACTTAACCTTCAAAAATTTCTCAGAGTGAGAGCAAACTGCCCTTCCTATTTATTTCAGAACTAGGGGCCCAGTGCACAAAGTTTGTGCACTGGGGTGGGGGTGGTCCCTCAGCCTAACCTGCACCCTCTCACATACTGGGAGCCCTCAGGAGATGATTGCTGGGGGTCCGCTCCTGCCCAAGCCTTACCTCACAATGACCTGGGTGCCAGGATGTTCCTGGGACATAGGAGCTGGACGCCTATATATGCAAATTAACCGCCATCTTGTTTGGGTTAATTTGCATAGTCACTCTGATTGGCTATGGGCATAGCAAAGATATGGTTAATTTACATGTTTGTCTATTATTAGGCAAGACTAGAATTCAAGTAAAAATTAATTCCAAGTGCAAAAATATTCTGTTATTTTTACTTTGGTGGGAAACAGGGGAAGCAACAAAACAGGCAGGACTGGCAAAGCTCAGCCCCAGCCTGACCTTTGCTACTTCAAGCTCAGTCCTAGCCTTACATCTTCATCCTCATAGTTTAGTTTATTTGTTAAATATGTTTTTATTTCAGAGAAGAAGGGAGAGGGGGTGAGAGAGAAACATCAGTGATGAGAGAGAATCACTGATTGGCTACTTCCTGCACACCTCCTCCCGGGGACCGAGCTCCAAACCTGGGCATGTGCCCTGACCAGGAACTCCTGGCTCATAGGTCGGCACTCAGCCACTGAACCACACCAGCTGGGCTCCATCCTCATATTTTAAAAAAAGTAAACAAAGTCCCTTGATATATAGAATGAATCAATGGCCACTGACTTTGTAAGTGTACTTTCAGTTCAAGTTATTATTCCAAGTATTGAAATTTTATTGTGTTTATTCTAAAACAAGTACCTTAGTCAATAACCTTGCCCATTCCTTTTCCCAAAGAAAGAGAAATATTGGGGGGGGGGGTGTAATAATGTCATGGAAAAGGTGATTTTTTTAATCCTCACCCTAGGATATGTTCACTGATTTGATTTGATTTTAAAATATATTTTTATTGATTTCAGAGAGGAAGGGAAAGGGAGAGAGAGATAGAAACATCCACGATGAGAATCATTGATCGGCTGCCTCCTGCAAGCCCCACACTGGAGATCAAGCCTGCAACCCCAGGCATGTGCCTTTGACCAGAATCGAACCCAGGACCCTTCAGTCCGCAGGCCGATGCTCTATCCACTGAGCTGGCTGTTCATTGATTTTGGAGAGAGAGGAAAGGAAATTGACTGGGGATGGTGAACACAGAGTACAGTGTACAGGTGACTTTTTGTAGAATTGTGCATCTGAAACCAGTGTCACCCCAATAAATTCAATAAAAAGGGGGAGGGGGGAAACGGAGTGTCATTTTTCTGCTGACTCCCTGGATCCAACAAAATATAAATTTATTTAATCATCTGCATTCAGCAACCCATTAATCTAATATTGTCATAACAAACAAAGAATGGATTTAAGGCTTAGTAGCCAGAGCATTAGTGATCATACATCATATGAGCTTCACCACCGGTTTTGTGGTTTATTGTTTCAAAGACAAAGTCATCATCTCACACTTTGCCCTCTGTAGAAGACAGAAGGTATTTTTGTCACAAACTCTACATGGATCATGGGACAGATCTCACACCATCGAAATCAAGAAAGTAATCAATAGAACTCACTGCAGGTGATAATTCTTATAATATTAAGAAACAATTATTTTCTACAAATAAAGACACATTTATTATAAACGACTTTGCTTAGGAATGGTGCTTCAACGGTCTGATATACAGGTAGCACTACATCATTTCAAAATAGCTAGAGAGGGAGAAAAAGAATTTTATTTTTTTAAATATATTTCATTGATTTTTTTTTTTTACAGAGAGGAAGGGAGAGATATAGAGAGCTTGAAACATCAATGAGAGAGAGAAATCAACCAGCTGCCTCCTGCACACCCCCTACTGGGGATGTGCCCACAACCAATGTACATGCCCTTGACCGGAATCGAACTTGGGACCTTTCAGTCCACAGGCCGACGCTCTATCCACTGAGCCAAACCGGTTTCGGCAAGAAAAAGAATTTTAAGAAGACAACGCAATAGATATCCCCATGAGGCTCTTACATGTAGGTGAATAACCAAAACACAGGTCCATGAAATGTCCAGGAACACGTGATGGGCTCTGCATTGCTCACGAGTGCTGAAGGGAAGTGGGGGGAAGGGACCAAGAGGCTCTGGGAGATGCCCTGGGCCGTGTCCCGGGACCGTAAGAAGCCTGTGTGGGTGCATGTGCCGGTGAGTAACGCAGAACGGGTCTATGAGAGTGCGGTGACTCACAGGGATTTGGAAAAGGATATATTTTATGACGCCATCAACGGAGCAGAGTTTTGGATATACACTCCCACCCCCTGTTCCCAGGATTGATCAGGTACTTCGATAAGGACATAGTCTATGCTTTTATGGATATATCTAGCAATGTTCATTTAGCTTTAGTTACCAAATATAAAGGATACTGCGGCTTTTACAAGGCAGTGTCTGTTAAGTTCCCCTTAAAAGGAAGCACAGCCTAGTGCAGAGTAACACAGAAAATAAAACCACCCCGACCAAACAGCCTTAGTCTTACACTCAAGAGAGAGACCATTTTTTACACAAGCAGTAAACTCTGAAGAGCCCTCATAAATTCGTGTCAGAAAGAAAAGGAAAAAGGAGAATTCTTAGCAATGAAACCACAGCCGCACATCCACCTGTATTTTGATTTTTAAAAGCCAGGATGTCATTTCTTTAAAAGTATTCAAAATCTTACTTGTGAAAGGAGTTCGAACGTCAGCTCCAAACCAGCAGAGGGGAAATGTAATCTGACCACTTCGGAGGACTCACTTCTAAAACCTTCACACACACACACACACACACACACACACACACACGGACAAAAAAAGAGGAATAAAACTTTCCACAAACTTTGGGACCATGTGAGCCCAACTTTAATCCTGCAACGACTTCTCCTTTTTCCCAGTTTGTTCCTATTCAAAACTTCCATGCGAATGTACCAGATTTATTTAGTATAAGCAGGCGTTTTGCATTTAGTCCTTCTCCCTGAAGAGAAATGAGAAACTAAGTAGTAGCTCCTGGGGAAACTACTACTCTACACGGATTATGTTGAATGTCTTTTCTATGTTAGTTATCGTGAGCACCAACATGGACAGGAGGTGACGATTCCTTTAACTGCTCTGATACCTTTGCCATTGGCTGTACCTAATTCCCCAATATTGTTCAATGGTAGGAAGAGGGAAAACGTCACGGAGACCATGGGGCCAGGGGCCAGGGACAGAGATATCCTTCCATAGCATTCACTATTTGGTGCAGTATTTGATGCAACGTTAGTTTCTGAATGACCTTTATTTAACTGCTGGAGGCCCAGTGCACAGAATTCATGCATGAGTAGGGTTCCTAGGCTGGCCAGTGATCAGGGCCAATCAGGGCCTTCCTTCTCTCAGCTGCTGGCTGTTGGCCAGGGCCTTCCTTCATTCCATGCTGCCCCTGGTGATCAGCACACATCATAGTGGGCAGTCAAACTCCTGGTCGGTCCAACTCCCGAGGGGACAATTTTAGCCTTTTATTATATAGGATTATATAGGATTATTCAAGGAGCAAATACATATATTACTGAATTTAAATATTTGAGGCCCAAATGAACTAGATGGGATACTTTAAAAAAAAAAAAAAAAAAGAAAGAAAGAAAGAAAGAAATTAGTATTCATAAAAAAGCAAAAATAAAACAACAAAACCCATTCACTTATGATTATACTGTGGTCTTGGGTTCAGTATTTCTCAAATTAGTTTTAACCTTGCCCTATATGGATCAATATAGAACTCCCTTTCTCTCTCATTTTCAGAAAATGACCTATGTTGTTGTTGTATAGTTAAATAAACAGTTTAAGAGGGGGAAAAAAATCCTTTTGCTGTGTCAAAGACTCGGGACTTCTACCTGCTGATAAATTTGACTTTGTAAATAAAGAATAAAGATCATTAGCCACAATCCAAATTGATCAAAATGAGGGGGTTTTTTGTGTGTGTGTTTTTTTTGGTTTTGTTTTTTTTTTGGGGGGGGGGGGAGTTGAGTGAGTCTTTCCTTAGCTTTTGTTTTTAAGCAGACTTTTTTTAATTCCCAGGTGTAATTGTAAATGATGGTGCTAAATAGCAAATATCTGTTGACGTCTCTAATGAAACTTATTGGTTATTTGCTTTTTTAAAAAATCCAAACTGCTTTTCTGGAAAGATTGTGAAAACTATGTTAAGGTTTTTTGGGGTTTTTTTTTCAAAAATAGTTCTTAGAAACTCTGATTTAAATACAACAATAACAAGCAAATAAACTGGAAGGTCTTTAAAAGCCAAACCAAAGAATTTTATCTCGGATCTTATCATTAGATTCTACAGTATCAAAAATAGCCAACGATGTTGAATACATTTAAAATATATATAATTCCGCAGAAAATAACAATAGAAAAATACCCATCACCAATCTCAACCACAGGGTGATGCAACTGCCACTCAGAAGCAAGATTCGTTTACCAAAAACACAGCAACCCATTTTTCCCCTCTATTCAGTCACAGTTTCATATCGCCCTGTTCAATCAAATCTGGAAAATAACAGTGTAAAGTTATCATTAAGGTTTAGGATAGGTGTTCATGGTTAGCTTTAGCATTAAATAGTTTGATACCAGCTCTGGATAGTAGTAATATCCAGAATTTTCAAAATATATTTGAAAAGTAAACACCCCAGGACTCTGTTGCTACAGAAATAAAATGAACAATAATAAAAGATAAGGATCTCTTTCAAAACATCTTTGTTAGGCCCAGCTAGTGTGGCTCAGTGGTAGAGCATCAACCCAAGAACCAGAAGGTCAGGGTTTGATTCTCAATCAAGGCACATGCCCAGGGTTGTGGGACCAATCCCCAATGGGGGGCCTATAGGAGGCAGTCGATCAATTATTCTCTCTCATCATTGATGTTTCTATCTCTCTCCTTCACCCTTCCTCTCTGAAATCAGTAAATATATATAAATATATTTTAACCTTGATTAGGCTAGTTCTTGAAAATGCCTTGCTTCTGCTTCAGACAACAATCAGAAAGAGGAGGAAAGTAGCTTAGAACATTTATAAACCTTTGAAGGTCAACTTTCATAGCTCTTCTTGGCACAGATCCAAATCAGTTTACAGACTATTATAACTTCTGAGTGTTGGCTTGAAATTCTGAAGCCCCCTTGACGTACCTTTGAATCATCTATCACACTGGAATTTTTCAGTGAATAACACATTATTTTAGAAACAAAGAAAAATAACTTGAGGTATGTTAAATCTTAAATGTATGTGACACTTGGAAATGTACTTGGGGAACCCAGGTATATCAATAACACAGAACACACACAGAATCCAAAATAGCAGTCAAATTAGCCAGCATTTCAAAAACATTTGCATGGGCAACTTTGCATTGGTTGGCATGCACAAAGTGACCCTTTCAGCTACATAGTTAGGGATAAGAATTCCACCATAAGCAAGAAAATAAATATTCAATCCAATAGTCAAAACGATCCTTCAGCATAATGTGTTACTCAGCTTAAGAGAATTCTAGACAATGACTACTTTGACAGAGATATTTTGAAATGGTTCAACCTTTAAGGAAGTATGGAAATTAACATAATGACACCAAAATAAACACTGAATTTGTCCTAAAATTCCAAAAATGTTGTCAATGAGATAAATTTCTCTTGAATTTATTTCCTCCTGTTCATTCTCACTTTAATTGCTTTGATTCAAGCCCTCATCACATCTTGCCTAGACTGCAAGAACCTACTAATTTTTCTGCTGACCTCTTAACATTCCAACCCTCCTAGTACTCCAAGTATCACTAACAGACGTGTCATCACCTACAGCCGTGGTCGGCAAACTGCGGCTCGCGAGCCACGTGCGGCTCTTTGGCCCCTTGAGTGTGGCTCTTCCACAAAATACCACGGCCTGGGCACGTCTATTTTGAAGAAGTGACGTTACAAGAACTTTAAGTTTAAAAAATTTGGCTCTCAAAAGAAATGGCAATCGTTGTATTGTTGATATTTGGCTCTGTTGACTAATGAGTTTGCCGACCACTGACATACAGACTAAGATGCACACTTTTTAAAACTTTTGGTAAATCTATTCCATAATCCAAGTCAGTTTACCTTCCTAGGCTCATCTTCCACTCCTTATCACCTGTGCTGCCTGTGGGCACATGATGCACTCACAGCTCATCCGTCACAACACCTTAGACCTGCTCTGTGTGTGGGTGCTATTTGAGGGCAGGAAACAGTACTGGTAGCTGGAAATGCCTTACAAAAAAAGACATATTTGCTTAATGTATCTATAAGACATTTATTTCTGCTATAAAATAATGAAGCAGCCTAGCAGGTTTGGCTCAGTGGATGGAGTGTTGGCCTGCAAACTGAAAGGTCTCAGGTTCATTTCCAGTCAAGGGCACAGGCCCAGGTTGTGGGCTCAATCCCCAGTGGGGGACTTGCAGGAGGCAGCCAATCTATGATTCTCTCTGGTCATGAATGTTTCTCTCTCTCTCTCTCTCCCTCTTCCCTCCTCTTTGAAATCAATAAAAATATTTTTTTAATGAAGCAAATAAAGTGAATGTTATATAAAGCACTAAGGAAAACACCATTTTTAGACCGTTTATAAACTGTAGACTGGAGAGAGAAGACAGAACAGATAAATGAACTTTTAGAATTTTTCAGTTCTTTTGGTCCATAATGTCCACTCTTTAGCTCTCCCACATGAATATTTTGAAAGCAAAAAAAGAAAAAAAATGGATTTAAATTGTACCCCAAAATTCAGTTGGGCAAAAGAAAGAATGTTCAACAAACAACATTCAATAGTCCTTCAATATCCAATAATGAAATCATCTGTGTCATGCACTGAAAAGATCCCAAGAGAGAATTACAGGGAATAAAAACAAAAACTGAGACATATAGTCCTCAACTGCAAAATGCAGATGCGATGATGATATGTTGCAATCCATGTAACATACAAATCCAAGTGCCATCAAATAACGTGTTGCTAATAGAGTGTCACCTGATGCCTGATTACCCTGGATGGTCACTGGAGCACCACACTCCATTTCTGCCCAATCTCAGTATGCAGGAGAAACACTGATTTTTCAGCCAAAGACCTTGGATGCATCTGTGCACAACCCATGGACACAGACAGTAGTGCAGTGAAGACCTGGGGGCCGGGGGTGGCGAATTGGAGAAATGAATCAATGCAGGGGGGAAAGGACATCTGTAATACTTTCAACAATAAAGATAAACTTTAAAATTTCAATAAGAGGCAGACATTTGGTTGGGGATATGATGACAGCAAATAGCTGCAGCAATCTGAGAAAGAACAAAATAGGAGGGATCACAATCCTGAGTATCAAACTATACAAGCCATTGTAACCAGCCCTACCTGGTTTGGCTCAGTGGATAGAGCATCAGTCTGCAGACTGAAGGGGGTTTGATCCCGGTCAAGGGCATGTACCTTGGTTGTGGGCACATCCCCAGTGGGATGTATGCAGGAGGCAGCTGATCGATGTTTCTCCCTCATTGATGCTTCTAGCTCTCTGTCCTTCTCCCTTCCTCTCTGTAAAAAATAAAAAATAATTTTTTAAAAAAGACATTTTAACCAAAACAGCCTGGTACTAGCTCAAGAACCGGCATATAGATCAATGGAATAGAACAGAGACCCCAGAAATCTACCTAAGCCATTATGCTCAATTAATATTTAACAAAGGAGGAGCTGGGAAA
Organism: Nyctalus aviator; assembly: GCA_036971965.1. NCBI lineage: Eukaryota > Metazoa > Chordata > Mammalia > Chiroptera > Vespertilionidae > Nyctalus > Nyctalus aviator. The sequence continues at coordinate 9,509,189 of CM072935.1, read as the reverse complement.
ATTGGACCAAAGAATGAAACCAGACCATCAACTTACACCATACACAAGTATAAACTCAAAATGGATAAGACACCTTCTAGTGCAAACACTCCTCCAGGGACCTTCCCTCCTCCACCCCCCTCCCTCCCCCACTCTCCTGGGCGGCCACCTGGTCTCCCCTTGGTAAGTCATGAAACCATAAAAATCTTAGAAGAAACTATAGGCAGCAAAGTCTGAAACATCTCTCAAAACACTACGTTTGCCCATACATCTCCTAGGCCAAGGGAAACAAAAGAAAAAATAAACAAATGGACATTAAAACAAAAAGCTCTGCACAGAATAAGAAACCATCAACAAAATGAAAAGGGCCCACTCTCTGAGAGAACATATTTGCCAATGATACATCTCATAAGGGGTTAATTTCCAAAATATATAAAGAACTCATACAACTTAACAAAAGACAAATAATCCAATTTAAAAGTGGGCCACGGATCCAAGTAGACACTTCTCCAAAGAGGACATACAGGCGGCGCAAGAGACAGGAAAAAATGCTCAAAGTCACTGATCATCACGGAGATTCAAATTAAAACAACAATTAGGTAACACCTCACACCTGTCAGAACGGCTAAATGACAAGTGCTGGTGAGGATGTGGAGAAAAGGGAGCCCTCGTGCACTGCTGGTGGGAATGCAGACAGGTGCAGCCACTGTGGAGAACAGTATGGAGTTTCCTCAAAAAATTAAAAATGGCCGAAACTGGTTTGGCTCAGTTGTAGAGTGTCAGTCTGCGGACTGAAAGGGTCAAGGGCATGTACCTTGGTTGTGGGCACATCCCCAGTAGGGAATGTGTAGGAGGCAACTAATTGGTGTTTCTCTCTCATCAGTGTTTCTAATTCTCTATCCCTCTCTTCCTCTCTGTAAAAAAATCAATAAAATATATTTTTTAAAAAATTAAAAATGGAACTGCCATTTGACCCGCTGATTCCATTTCTATGAATATATTCTAAGAATCCCGAAACACCAATCAAAAAGGATATATGCACCCAATGTTCATAACAGCACAATGTACAATAGCTAACATTTGGAAACAGCCCAAGTGCCCATCAGCAGATGAGAAGATAAAAAAAGCTGTGGTACATTTACACCGTGGAATACTATGCAGCAGTAAAACAAGAAGGATCTCTTATCCTTTTTTAAAAAAATATATTTTATTGATTTTTTACAGAGAGGAAGGGAGAGAGATAGAGAACTAGAAACATCAATGAGAGAGAAAGATCGACCAGCTGCCTCTTGCTTATCCCCTACTGGGGATGTGCCCACAACCAAGGTACATGCCCTGACCGGAATCGAACCTGGGACCTTTCAGCCCGCCGACCGACGCTCTACCACTGAGCCAAACCGGTTTCGGCTGGATCTCTTATCCTTTAAGTCACAACCCACAGGTTGAGAACCGCTAGCAGGGTGGCCTGAGACCGTCGGAAAACACGGATATTTACATTACGATTCATAACAGTAGCAAAATCACAGCTATGAAGTAGCAACGAAAATCATTTTACGGTTGGGGGTCACCACAGCATGAGGAGCTGTATTAGAGGGTCGAGGCATTAGGAAGGTTGAGATCCACTGCTTTAAAACAACATGGAGGGACCTGGAGAACATTATTATGAAGCCAAATAAGCCAGCCAGAGGAAGGCAAGTATCACATGATCTCACTCACATGTGGAATGTAATGGACAAAATAACCTGAGGAATAAAATAGGTCCAGAGACATGGGAGTATGGAACCAACTGACGAATCTCAGAGGGAGGGGAAGGGGGGTACGGGGGTGCAGGGAAGAGATCAACCAAAGAGCTTCTGCACACACAGCCTGCGGACACAGACAACAGTGGGTGAAGGCCTGGGTGCTCTAGCATGAGCTAGAGGAGCCAAGGGAGGAAAAAGGGGAACATCTGTAAAACCTTCAACAATACGATTTTTTTTTAAAGAAAAAGTACATAATGCATGATTTAAAAAAAAAAAAAGCATAAAACAAATAGTTCTTTTTAACTTTGAATCCAAATGTACCATAAGGTAATTTCAATGTGAAACTGGAAACTGTCTTTTCAAGAAAAACTGCTTTTTATTTGATTGATGGCCCCACTAAGCCTATGACACATACCCTCCTGTCGGCGACTAGATAATTATTAGAATTAGGACTGGCAAAACACCTCTCCGCCCGTCACAGGCCGGCCCGAGGCGTTTTAAAAGGCGTTATTCCAAGGAGAGAAACTTTAATTTTGCCATGCAGAGCTGAGCAAACGATTATTTGTGTGTTTAACTGCAGTTATATCAGCTTATACAGTTATAGGTAACTTATATGTAGTTAGCATAGCTATTCATGAAATATCCAAAGAGAAATGGATTTTCTTAGTTACCTTTAGGCTGCACAAACTCTTCAAAAAGCTCAACCAATGTTTTATTAACCTCAAACCACCCTAGCACTTCACTTTAAAATAAATGCACGCTCCGCTGTACTTGAATTCTGTAGGTTTTTCTTTAATTTTCCATTTGAAAGTGGTTCTTTTCCTTAAACATAAAAAAGAAAAAAAGGAAAAGAGTCTCTTGTTTCTCCTGAAACAGCTGAACCCTTAGTCATTTTCCTAAGAAGCCACTTCAATACAAAACGAAGGAAGCTTTGGACTGGACAGATGGCTTTATTTACTTAGGTAAAGTTCCTGTCTGGAGAGCTGGCCAGGCTAGTACATCCACATCGTCCAAACAAGATTGCCAAGCAGAGTTCGCACATTCAGGGAGTATAAATGGCCACCATAGGTTGTAATGTCATCCCCCTGAGACCTCCTAGTGCAGACACCCCTCCAGGGACTGTCCCCTCTCTTCCGCCCCTCCCCCCCCCAAACTCCTGGGCGGCCACCTGGTCTCCCCTTGTAGGGAGCACTGACCATTGGCCGTCTCCCTGGACCAAAGAGGTCATGTAATCATAGCGCATCACTTCCTTCACGCATGCAAAGCCTGAAAAACCTACCTCACAAAGACCTTTTTATCTTATCTCCACTCTTAACACGTCTTTGCTAACAGCTTGGCATTGTTTTCCAAGGCGGTTCTGCTGCAGAGTGAGGGGTTTGTAATTACTTCAGACGCAGGGCACCTGGCCACCACAGCGCCCACAGGACGCGGAGAGGATTTCTAAAGCGGCTCCTGCCCAGCGCTTGCTCGGATCTGGAACAAAAGATAAATTATGCACACCTGGTGCTGACCATTTGCCTACAGACGCCAGCAAGTTTGACTGGCTGCTTGTTAGTGTGCATATATTCTCCTCCATTTTCTCTGTTTCTCGTGCATCTTTAGTCTCATGTTCATATGTCAGAATAAACTCAATTATTTAAAAATCTAACTTTTTGCCAGCGTGGCTCAGTGGTTGAGCATCAACCTATGAACCAGGAGGCCACAGTTTGGTTCCCGGTGAGGGCACAGGCCCAGGCTGTGGGCTCGATCACCAGTGTGGGGATGCAGGGGGCAGCAGATCAATGATTCTCTCTCATCATTGGTGTTTCTATCTCTCTTCCTCTCTAAAATCAATAAAAATATTTTTAAAAGATAAAAGTACAACTTTTGCCCTTTCCCAATACCCACTTCTTTAATTTTTTTTAAAAAAACACCTGACTCTAATGTGACTAATTTGAATTTTCTCATTCGTGTTTGGTACTCAGACCAATTCCATGAGAAGAAACTAAATCTTAGAAAGGACATACTTTTTTTTTTAAATATATTTTATTGATTTTTTAACAGAGAGGAAGAGAGGAATAGAGAGTTAGAAACATTGATGAGAGAATCATCCATCAGCTGCCTCCTGCACACCTCCTACTGGGGATGTGCCTGCAACCAATGTACATGCCCTTGACCGGAATCGAACCCGGGACCTTTCAGTCCGCAGGCCGACGCTCTATCCACTGAGCCAAACCTGTTTCAGCAGAAAGGACATACTTTTTTACAGTAAAAATTCTCTTGATATTTTGTAAAAATGAATTTTTAGATTATGTTTAAATGTGAAAAGAGACTCCCATGAAAAGTTCCCAAGCCTGATTCAAAGGTGAGGAAACTGAGGGCCAGGGTCCCACAGCCCTGCCCGCCCTGAGCCTCCCCTCTGCAAGCTGCAGTGGAGCTATCTGCACACCAGACCCTCAGGAGTATTTCTCTAATCCATGTTCCCTCTCTCTCTCTCTCTCTCCCCCCCCCCCTTCCATTCTCTCTAAATATCAATGGAAAATTATTCTCGGGTGAGGGTCAACAAAAAATAAAATAAAATAAAATAAAGCCATCAGAATAAATCACAATGGGTACATACAGACACTGTAAGACAGTGTTATGTTTCACAGTGTTTGTTCACTTTACCTTTTTTTAAAAAAATTTATTGATTTCAGAGACAATGGGAGAGGGAGAGATAGAAACATCAATGATGGGAATCACTGACCTGCTGCCTCTTGCATGCCCCCTGCTGGAGATCCAGCCTGCAACTTGGGCATGTGCCCTTGACTAGGATAGAACCCGGGACCCTTAAGGCCACAGGCCAACGTTCTATCCACTGAGCCAAATCGGCTAGCGCTGTTTACCTTTAACATTCCATGGGAACAAATTAAATCACAAATTTATTCAGATACTGGTAACGCGAGTGTGTTCTTTGTAAGCAGTAATAAGCCAACATTTGGTTTCAAAATGGTACTGCTTAATAAACTATATGTGCATCCAGTATGTTACACATACAGAATGGTGTCTCATGACTAAAGGAGCTGTAGTTAGTCATAAAATATATATATATAAACGAGGTCACTGAACTGCACAGTAGAGGTGCCTTAATCTCAGGAACCTTTATTTCAGAAAGCCTTTTGCACCGTCTGAACCCCCAATAAGAAATAATTTGAGCCAAGAATGTGCCTTACACCTTCTAGTATGACAAACGCGTAGGTAATGCTATGTGCTCTCATTAAACTGTTCGTGAGCGCAACAACAAGGAAGTACTGGGCCCCATGAAAGCCTTTTTCCTTTGGTGAACTAAAGGAATATGGCTCTAGCTGGTGTGGCTCAGTAGACAGAGCATCGGCCTGCAGACTGAAGGGTCCCGGGTTTGATTCCAGCCAAGGGCACATGCCTGGGTTGCAGGCTCAATTACCAGAAGGGGGTGTGCAATAATTCTCTCTCATCATTGATGTTTCTATCTCTCTCTCCTTCTTACTTCCTCTCTGAAATCAACAAAGAAATATTTTTTAAAAGAAATATGGCTTTTTAAATAATGTCTCACTTATTATTATATAATTATAACTAGAGCTACAGTTTATAATTAATATAATATATCTTAAATATAATTAGAATATTTGTAAGATAGAGAACCAAAAATTGAATCTAGGTGGTTTTTTAATTACCAATTCTTCTTTTATGTACTTTATACATTATTTCTATTCATTCCATAAAGGCAGAAAAAAGTTTTTTCTGTACCACTAGTGAAAACTACCAGCTGTTATGATTTATTGATTTTGTGCCATTAATTTTCCTCATGCCTTTTTCTGCAAATGTAGCAAATAATTCTGAGAAAGGCCACTAGGGGGAGTTCTTACTACAACTATAAAACAAAGACCGCTCTTGCAATTTGCTGCTGGGAGCTGATGGTATTTTCCTTCCATTTTTCTGTGTACTTCAGTTGGCAAACCAGATGCACTCTCCGTCGCCAGCAGATGCCAAACATAAAAACATTTAAATGAAAGTTTATTGAATCAAAGAAACAAGATGGGAATGTAGGACAATTTTTATAAAACTTTTTTTGCCATCTGGAGTAAGACAAAAAAATATGTACATCTGCAGACAATTAAACGTTGACTAATGTCTTTAAAAGAATGATATACTTTAACAGGAGACTTTCTTAAAATGTCAATTAAATATTTTCATTTCAAAAACACTCCATTTCTATACTGATCCAACGTGCTCCTGCTAAAAGCTTCCACAGAAGCCAAAAGCTCACCGGCACACCCACGTCCGTTCCCTCAGACGGCCTCGGTGTTCCAGGGGCGACTGCTTTGACTCTTCCCGTCTCTTAAGAATGTTTTTTTACCAAAACTGGTTTGGTTCAGTGGATAGAGCATCAGCCTGCGGACTGAAAGTCCTGGGTTCGATTCCGGTCAAGGGCATGTACCTTGGTTGCGGGTACATCCCCAGTGGGGGGTGTGCAAGAGGCAGCTGATCGATTACATCGATGTTTCTAACTCTCTATCCCTCACTCTTCCTCTCTGTAAAAAAAAATCAATAAAATATATATTTTTTAATGTTTTTCATGATTACAATTTCAACTTGGCATCTATTATGAAAAATATATACATATATGTTCCCACATGCAAAGTCTTAGCAAAATACACCTCTGGGAAATTTACTTTGAACTGCTGTGTGTGTGTACGTGTGTGTGTGTGTGTACGTACGTGTGTACGTGTGTGTGTGTGTACGTGTGTGTGTGTTAGTATGTTCCTATGGCTGGCTGTATTAGCAATCTTGTGCTGGCCCATTGATATTAACGGTAAATGGTCCATCTTTTTTTTTTTTTTTTAATTTGGGAATTAGCTCCAGGTTTCATTCAGAGGAAAATGGCACCTCTTGCTGGCACGCCCTGGAGGAATGGGTGGGAGACGGCACACGGAGGGAGGCCTGGGAGAAGCAGGGCTGCGTGTGTAACCTTCCCTCCCTGGCGCCGGCTCCGGGGCCAGGCCGCCGGCGTGCGGAGCAGATGGAGCGGGCGGGGTGAGACATCGTAAACATTTCTGAACGCGCTCTGCCGGGCCCAGTGGCCTGTGGAGCCGTGGGGCGGAGGGGATGGAGGCCAGAGCCGCCTCCTGACGTGGAGCTGTCCCAGCGGGTGGCGGCCACCACCACATGGTCCTGGTATTAAACCGGGGGGGAGGGCGGCCAGAGCAGGGGCAGCAGCTGCTCCTCCCCTGTCCTGCCGGCTCTGTGTCCGCAGCCGTTCTCTGTGCTGCCCGTGTGCTCAGGCCACGGTTTAGGCCCATGGCCACGGCGGGCAGCCCGGCCGAAGGCAGGGCGGTCCGTGGGAGCGCACAGGATGCTCTGCAGACGGGCACTGACACCCTCGTCACCTGCAGGACAGGATCCGAACTCCTCAGCATGGCATTCGGGCTCTCCACAGCCCCGCCTCACCCAGCCGGCCCGCCGGCCCCGCCGCTCCGTTTCCCGGGAGCCACGCTCCCCTGAGCCACGGTCAGGCTCCTCTCCATGCACCTGCCCGCCTCCGCCCCGCTCCGCCCGTGCTCCTGTTCCCTCCTCCACCTCCTGCCCCTGACCACTCCTGTCCCCTCCTCCCCGCTCCCCCTGAGCTCCTGTCCCCCTCCTCCCCGCTCCCCCTGAGCACTCCTGTCCCCTCCTCCCCGCTCCCCCTGAGCACTCCTGTCCCCCTCCTCCCCGCTCCCCCTGAGCACTCCTGTCCCCTCCTCCCCGCTCCCCCTGAGCGCTCCTGTCCCCCTCCTCCCCGCTCCCCCTGAGCACTCCTGTCCCCCTCCTCCACCTCCTCCCCCTGAGCACTCCTGTCCCCTCCTCCCCGCTCCCCCTGAGCACTCCTGTCCCCTCCTCCCCGCTCCCCCTGAGCACTCCTGTCCCCTCCTCCCCGCTCCCCCTGAGCACTCCTGTCCCCTCCTCCCCGCTCCCCTCCTGTCCCCCTCCTCCACCTCCTCCCCTGACCACTCCTGTCCCCTCCTCCCCGCTCCCCCTGACCACTCCTGTCCCCTCCTCCCCGCTCCCCCTGAGCACTCCTGTCCCCTCCTCCCCGCTCCCCCTGAGCACTCCTGTCCCCTCCTCCCCGCTCCCCCTGAGCTCCTGTCCCCCTCCTCCCCGCTCCCCCTGAGCACTCCTGTCCCCTCCTCCCCGCTCCCCCTGAGCACTCCTGTCCCCCTCCTCCCCGCTCCCCCTGAGCACTCCTGTCCCCTCCTCCCCGCTCCCCCTGAGCGCTCCTGTCCCCTCCTCCCGCTCCCCCTGAGCGCTCCTGTCCCCCTCCTCCCCGCTCCCCCTATGCTCCTGTCCCCTCCCCCACCTCCTACCCCCTGACCACTCCTGTCCCCTCCTCCCCGCTCCCCCTGAGCGCTCCTGTCCCCCTCTTCCCCGCTCCCCCTGAGCACTCCTGTCCCCTCCTCCCCGCTCCCCCTGAGCACTCCTGTCCCCTCCTCCCCGCTCCCCCTGAGCACTCCTGTCCCCTCCTCCCCGCTCCCCCTGAGTGCTCCTGTCCCCCTCCTCCCCGCTCCCCCTGAGCGCTCCTGTCCCCCTCCTCCCTCCCCACTCCCCCTGAGTGCTCCTGTCCCCCGGCCAGACCCACCGGGCTCTTGCCGAGACGTGGCTTCCCGGGACAGCACCTCTCGCCCCCTCAGGAGCCCAGATTACTCTCTGGGCCCGTCCGCACTCAGCTATTCCTCCATCACACCTCTTAGGCCCCGTCTGGCCGGCGTGGCTCCATGGTTGAGCGTCAGCCCAAGAACCAGGAGGTCACGGTTGGAGTTGGGTCAGGGCATGGACCCAGGTTTCTGCCTACATCTGGGCGTGCAGGAGGCAGCCAATGGATGATTCTTTCTCATCTTTGATGTTTCTCTCTTCTCCCTTCCCCTCTCTGAAAGCAATAGGAACATATTTAAACACACACACACACACACAAACATATTTTGGGTCTAAATGTTGCACTTCCCTATGAGCCTGCCAGCCCTTTAAGGGAGAGCACTCAGCCGGACACACACACACACACACACACACACACACAGGGGCCCTGTGCCCTGTGTGGCCCCCACGTTGTGGCAGCTGCTCCTGCCAGTGCCCACACCGAGCGTGTGTCCTCAGTGCCACAGCCTCGTGTCAGTCTGCCTGGGTGAGTCCTCCCTTCCCGGGCACCTGTGGGCCACCTTGGCTCTGTGGCTTCGACTATTGGTGGCTCTGTGACCCCGTTTGCAAACCAGGACAACACTGGTCCTCGCTCACGGGGGAACCGTGTCAGGCATGTAACATACAGTGTGAGGCATGTGACATGTGGTGTGAGGCAGGTGACATGTGTGTGAGGCATGTCACATACGGTGTGAGGCATGTGACATGTGGTATGAGGCAGGTGACATACTGTGTGAGGCATGTGACATACGGTGTGAGGCATGTGACATGCGGTGTGCTGCATGTGACCTACGGTGTGAGGCATGTGACATGTGGTGTGAGGCATGTGACATACGGTGTGAGGCATGTGGCATGCGGTGTGGGGCGGGTAACATACAGTGTGTGGCATGTGACATACGGTGTGAGGCATGTGACATGCAGTGTGTGGCATGTGACATACTGTGTGAGGCATGTGACATACGGTGTGAGGCATGTGACATGCAGTGTGCTGCATGTGACCTACGGTGTGAGGCATGTGACATGTGGTGTGAGGCATGTGACATACTGTATGATGCATGTGACATGTGGTATGTGACATGTGACATACGGTGTGAGGCATGTGGCATGCGGTGTGAGGCATGTGGCATGCGGTGTGGGGCGGGTAACATACGGTGTGTGGCATGTGACATACGGTGTGAGGTATGTGACATGCTGTGTGTGGCATGTGACATGCGGTGTGTGGCATGTGACATGCGGTGTGGGGCAGGTTCCTAGCCCACAGGAAAAGCTTAAAATCCACCGTGCTTCTCATTGGCGCTGCTGTTGCAGCTCACACAGCACTGTGAGAAGGGGTGGCAGGAGAGGGGAGCTCCCGCAGGAGGGGGACCGGGGCTCCGGGCCAGGCCTGACTCCGGGGACAGACCGCGGTCTCGATCTCGCTGCCTGAAAATCACAGTTAGCCCCGTTTCTCAGATAAAAGCAAAATAGATGTTAATCATGTTATTGAATGTGTGACAGATGGATTAAAATAACTGGCTTACAACCTTACTTTGTTGGGGAATTGGAACCTGCAGAAACCTCCGAGATCACTGAACCTAAACTCCGTTCTTCCCCGGTGAGACACCGGGCACACCCCGCACTGAGGGGGTTTCCGGGCGCTCCTCCCTGGGAACGCCGAGGGGAGCACTTGGGGGGGAGGGAGGAGCAGAAGGCACGGTGCCCACCTCAGAGAGGTGTGGACCAGCGGAAACCCTCCCTGTCTCCTGACCCTCAGAGAGGTGTGGACCAGCGGAAACCTTCCATGTCACCTGCCTCACACCGCATGCTACATGCCTGACGGACCCATGCTAGCCGTTCCCAACCTGGGGGTCGCGACCCACGGGCTGAGAACCGCTGCTGTAGAGCCTAAGACCATCGGAAAACACAGATATTTGCATTACAGCGATGAAGTAGCAACGAAAATAGTTTTATGGTTTGGGGTCACCACAACATGGGAACTGTATTAAAGGGTCACAGCATTAGAAAGGTTGAGAACCACTGCTTTGTAGGCTTACGGCAAAAAAGCAAGTCAGTGTAACGTGGACATTTCTCAAGGAAAAGCTTTGTCTTTAATAAGTCTCGTATCCAGCCCTGGCCGGGGTCCTATACCCCGAAAGGTGGCCGTTCGATTCCCAACCAGGCACAGCCCCGGGCAGCAGGCTGCCCTACCTGGCCAGGGGGCATACAGGAGGCACCTGATCGATGTTTCTCTCTGTCTCTCTCTCTCTCTCTCTCTCTCTCTCTCTCTCTCTCTCTCTGCCTCTCGTATCAATGAAAAACATGTCCTTGGGTGAGGAGTAAGTAAATAAATAAGCCTCTTGTCCCAGGGGTTGGCGCTGAGCGTATCTGGAAGGAGGGACGTTACACAGGATTAAGCACACAATCCGCCATCTGCTCTCACAGAGCTGCAAACGCAGGAGAAACTGCGTGGCCTCCCGGCAGGTGCGCGCAGCCTGAGTCACTGGCATCGCCTTTCCGTGCGTTCTCCTCCTGCGGCTCCTGGTGAGGGAGGCCGAGGCCCTGGCACGGGACCAGGTGAAGATTAAGTAAATCAAACAGATAATGGGGGGAGGGGGGAGAGGGGAGAAAATGGCAGTTTAAGTAAATTAATAATAAATGGCGATTTGCTTAGGGATAAAGGACAGAAGCCACATCAATGCCTGTGGCTGAACTGGCAATGGCATATATCTGAGTACGGGCCTCACTCAGATCTTCAGTGATCTCCCCCAAGTAAAATGTAAAGTTAGGCCCTAACCGGTTTGGCTCAGTGGACAGAGCGTCGGCCTGCGGACTGAAGGGTCCCAGGTTCGATTCCAGTCAAGGGCTTGTACCTTGGTTGTGGGCACATCATCGGGGGGGGGGGGGGAGTGCAGGAGGCAGCTGATCGATGTTTCTAACTCTCTGTCCCTCTCCCTTCCTCTCTGTAAAAAGTCCATAAAATGTAAATTTTTTTTTAAAAAAAATGTAAAGTTAGGCTCTCTGCTTGCTTAGTGTATGCTAGAATTAACCATGGGTTATAAAATGGATGTTAAGGAACTATTAAAAATACGTTGAGCCGAAACTGGTCTGGCTCAGTAGATAGAGCATCGGCCTGCTGACTGAAAGGTCCCAGGTTCGATTCCAGTCAAGGGCACATGCCTGGATTGTGGGCTCGATCCCCAATAGGGGGCGTGCAGGAGGCAGCAGATCAATGATCCTCTCTCATCCTTGATGTTTCCCTCTCTCTATCCTTCTCCCTTCCTCTCTGAAATCAATAAAGAAATATATTTTTTTAAAAAAAATACATTGAGTGATATCAGCAAGAGGAGCCGAGAAGGGATAACCTGAGAAACACAAAAAAATAAAATCAACTTCATCACTGCTCCATAAAGTAGTCCAAGTGAGCACGCAGCCAGTGCTCCCAGCGTCCCAGGGAGGAGGGCTCTGTGGGGTGAGCCTCGCCTCCCCTTCACCCGGTCGGTGGAGGTCTCACACTCAGCCACCTGCGTCCCCAGGGTGGGCGCCCGGGTCTGGAGGGGGCCAGGAGGGCCTCGCTCCCACAGACAATAAAAGAAACGTCAACCAAAAGGCCTACATCTGGCAAAGCTATCTTTCTTAAGAGATTCTCAGATAGACAGAAGCTGAGGGACATTATTGCTAGGAGGACCTACCCTCTGAGAAAGGCTCCCGGGCGTCCTGGAAGCCGGAGTGAAAAGACACCAGTTCAGGCGGAGCTGTGAAGCCGTGTGAAGGGACGAAGAACACAGAGACAGCGACGACTCAGCTACATGTGACAGCAGACATTACCGTATCTTTGGTTTGTAACTCCCTTTTCGTTTCCCCTGTGATTTGAAAGACAACTACATCTAACAATAATTGGAAATCCACGTTAACGGACATGAAATGAATAAAGATGTCGTCTATGACAACATCAAGAGGAAGGACTGGAGTGTTTACATGCTGCTGAAGTTGGTATTCATTCAAACTAGGTCATTTTAGATTTAAGATACTAAATGTACTTCTCAAAGTAACACTAAGAAAATAACTAAAAATCACCATTAAAAAAAAAAAATAAGAAGGGCCCTAGCAAGTTTCGTTCAGTGGGTAGAGTGCCAGCCCAAAGGTTGAAGGGTCCCCGATTTGATTTTGGTCAAGGGCACAGGCCTGGGTTGCAGGCTCAATCCCCAGAACGGGGCGTGCAGGGGGCAGCCAATCAATGATTCTCTCTCATCATTGATGTTTTTATCTCTCTCTCTCCCTCCCTTTCTCTCTGAAACCAATAAAAATGTATTTTAAAAAATAGAAGAGATAGAAATAAATTTCAAATAGAGATAATGAACCAGTAGCTCTTTCATTGCCTGTGTAGAGGAGTGACTTACAAGAACACTGACAAAGAGTTACATGCTTTACTATTTTTGACATAAAATATCAACGTCTACGAAGATGACTGTGGTAGGCAGAAGGGAACATTCAAACACATCCACGCCCAATCGCCAGGATCTGTGGCTGCACCAGGTCACGTGGCAAAGGGGGGTGAAGGCTGCAGACGGACTGAAGGCTGCTCATCCCCTGACCCAGAGCGTGTCCTGGATCATCCGATGACGCCCCAGGTCCTCACGAGGGTCCTGAGACGCAGGGGCAGAGGCAGAGGGAGATTTGGAGAAGATGCCAGGCTTCTGGCTTTGAAGTTGGAGGAAGGGAACACGAGCCAGGGCATGCAGGCGGTCCCCGGCAGCGGGGAACGGACGGGAAACCGGCCATCCGGGGCCTCCAGGAGCAGCAGAGCCTCGCTGAAACCCTGATGTTAATCCCCGGGCCCATTGGGACTTCTCTTTGGGAAGGAATAATTCTGACCTGTTTTTAACCACAAAGGCCACAGGTTCTCAAAGTGTGTTCCCTGGGCCAGTCACATCAGATTGCCTGCCCCGTCAGGACCCCTGGTGAGCAAGCCGTCCAGGCGACTCTGAGGAGCTACCGTTTGAGAACCACTGCCATGCACTGTGCCGGCCCCTCTGTTCTGGAAGGCCGGCAGCAATCACACTGTCTTCCTGGCCCAGGCACCCAGGCCCTCACAGGGTGGCTGGTTGCCCCTGAATTACAGCACCTGGGCCCGCACAGACTCTCTGTTCGCTGGATGAGAGTAAGAATTACACCAAGGAGCAGTCTACCAGCACTTGTTGTGGAAGGATGGATGCTGTGCTCCAAACCTTTACTGGAACCGTGTCATAGTATAAAGCAGTGTGCGGGCTGCTCAGGTCCAGAGCGGCTCCATCCTTTGTAAGAAGGATTCTGGCAGGAAGGCGACATCTTGTGGACAAACGTGGGCATTTCACGAAAGTAACACGACCTGTGGAGCAGGCAAGGTTTCTGTTTTTGTTGTTTTTGTTTTCCTCCAATCTGTCATAGACTAAAAATACTTTGTAAAAGACAACCAAGTTTTTGAAAAATAAAATTAAGAAAGATGTCAAAAAAATTCAGCTGAGGAAATTTTAAAGATCTTGCCGGCTTCATTTCAATGATTCAGAAATCAGGCAGCATCCAACCTAATAGATAGAAAGAAGCTCTGAGGAGCTGGAGAGGGAGCCAGATAAAGGGTTATCATACAAGGGCATCATGCAGATATTCTGATTGCAAAAATAATACCACCAAGGCCTATAGAATCTATAGCTCTAATTAGTCTTAAATGTTTTATTGATTTCAGAGAGGAAGGGAGCAGGGGGAGAGAGAGAGAGATAAAACATCACTAATGAGAGAGAATCATTGATCGGCTGCCCTTTGCATGACCCACATTGGGGATCAATCCCACAACCCAGACGTGTCCCCTAACTGGAATCAAACCATGGCCTTCTGGTTCGTACATCAATGCTCGACCACTGAGCCACACCAGCCAGGCTCTAACTAGTCTTTCTGAAACGCTATCAGTACAGATATTTTACCTGTCTTCATCAGTATTGTTGAAAATATTTGTCTTCTACGAATACCTACCACTTGAGAAATCTTTTATGTTTTTCTCCACTGCCAGCTTCTGTAAGTCAAAGCTTGCTTATTTATCACATAAATCGATGGCCATAATAATGTTACATGTTTGTACATTTGTCAGTGTAAATACGTGTGTGTGTTTAAGGAACGTTCCGCAAATATGTGCCTTCTCTTCCTCGGGGAGATTTAAATGTGTAGCAGCGTCAGAAATCACCACAAGCTGTGTTCTGAGGCTTAAAATGGTGTTTGATTAATTTTTCCGATGCCAAGACGTGGAGCCAAATGATTCTGATTCTGATCCTGGAGTTTGAAGAACAATAACGAGCCTCCACCTTCCTTTTCATGACCAGTTGAAAGTTCCGACTTAATTCCAAGCGGGCCCCATCTGCTGCTTCCTTCTCGTTTGGTGTTCTCTTAGAAGCACTTAAGTCTCTCTTCGGGGAGAAAGACCCCGCTGATGTCACTCGGAATACACTTTTCACCCACCCCCTCTCTCTCTCTCTGTCGCTGGTCCTGCCTTGAGGACGCGGCTAGAGCCTCCATCCCACGGGGACCAGTGGCTGGCTCGCTCGGTCACACACAGGGCTCTGTGGCCTTCACACCCAAGCTGACAACTCCAGTCTCATCTTGAGAAAAACAGCGGACGAACGCAGGTTGGGGAATAAATACTCTGTAGGCCCCAGGCTGGCCCTCCTCAAGACTGACAAGATGGTGAGAGAAGAGGACTAAGTCCCAGAGGAGATGAGGGGGCCATGATAACGAGATGCAATGTGGCTCCTTTTACTGGGCCCTGAAACATAAAATACCGGGCGAAAGCTACATGAAGCCTGAAATTAACTTAACAGTAATGTATGCACTGATGCTAACTTTCTAGTTTGACAAATGGTGGTGTATGATTTTAGTGACGGGGAAACCACCCGATGTATGGGAGACCTATGCGATCTTTGCAACTGAAATTATGCGAAGATAAAAAGCTTATTTTGAAAAGTCTCTTCTTTCGGAAGTTGAATCAATAATTGAGAAATGGAAAGATAACACAAGTCACATCAAACTAGCAGATCATAATTAATGTAAGGGGGAAAGACTAAAAATTTGAATGCATGGCCAGATTGGTTAAAAAAAAATTTTTTTTTTAATTCTCAGCACAATTAAACGGAATGATACCTTTCATCATTTCATTACAGTATCAGCTCTTTTTCCTGCCATTTTACCTTCAGCCATTTCTTTCTTGTGTGTGTGTGTCCCTCCGGCCCAGCCGACATGGCTCGGTGGTTGAGCCACGTTATGGTTTGAGTCCCAGTCAGGGCACAGGTTGCTGGCTCCTTCCCCAGTGTGGAACGTGCAGGAGGCAGCTGATCAATGTTTCTCATCATTGATGTTTCTCTCTCTCTCTCTCTCTCTCTCTCTCTCTCTCTCTCCCTCTCTCTCTCTTTCTCTCTCTCTCTCTCTCTCTCTCTCTCGCTTGCTCGCTCTCGCTGTCGCTCTCTTGCTCTCTCTCTCTCTCTCTCTCTCTCTCTCGCTCTCCCACTCTCTCTCTCTCCCTTCTTCTCTGAAATAGATTTTTTAAAATATATTTTTAAGTGTTCCTCTGTGTTTCATTCCATATTTCTCTTAACTGCCCCCGGGAAGCAGGAAGCTGTCACCAGGCTATTTCCACTCTCCCTGTGGCCCTTTGGCTTGCCGTCCTTATTCTATCTTCTTTCAGTAACAGCCCCAAACAGTTGGGAGAATCACTCCCCGCAGGGAGCAGTGTCAGAACCACGGGGAGCCAGGTTGTGGAGCTCCCCTGGCCAAGGACTCGGGGCCACGCTTAGGACGCCCTGCTGCCTCCCTGGAACCAGCGAGCAGGACAGAGGGCCGAGGCGCATGCCCCGCGGTTATTCCGGGCTCCAGCGAGTCTGCTACCGAGACCTCTCCAATCCCCCGGTTCTGTTTCCCAGTCTGGTTCTCCAACCTCCCTTCACTAGTGAATCCCTGTGCTTTTTTTTTTTTTTTTTAATATATTTTATTGATATTTTACAGAGAAAAAGAGAGAGGGATAGAGAGTTAGAAACATCTATGAGAGAGAATCATCGACCAGCTGCCTCCTGCCTACTGGAGATGTGCCCGCAACCCGACCAAGGTACATGCCCTTGACCGGAATCGAACCCCGGACCTTTCAGTCCACAGGTCGATACTCTATCCACTGAGCCAAACTGGTTTTGGCCCCCTGTGCTTCTTACCGAAACTTTGGCCTATTACAGAGCCAGTGACTGAATAAGCGACTGAACTTCGCTTCAAAATAACTCAGGGACAGAGGGAAGAGGGTGAAGATAGAGAAAGCATGACAATGATTACTGACTAAATCTGGGTGGTGAAGACTAGGCATTCTTTACATTATATAATTTCTACATTTTAGTACTTTTGGAGTTTTCTATGATTTAAAAATATGGTAAGAAGGTGTCTAGCTTTATTTTTTTTGCACATAACTGTCCAGTTTTTCCAACACCATTTATATCCATAAAAAGAAATCAAGATTCACATTAAAATTAAAAAAGTGAAATAAGCCAAATGATTTCCAATCTATAATAATAAAAGTGTAATATGCTAGTTAGACTGGACAGCTAAATGGCCTTCCGGACGTCCTTCCAAACAACCTTCCGGGCGAAGCTGGGGCTGGGAGGGTGGAGGGTGCCTGCAGCTGTGGGGGCGGAGCCCCTCGCACGAATTTCACGCATCGGGCCTCCAGCACTTCATAAAGTTTTTAAATTTTTCTCTATTTTCCAGATAGAGGTACAGGAGGGATTTAAAACAGAACTGGACGTCAGCTGTTTAATGCCTCACTTCTTTTCTTTTTTAAGCATATAGCTTTTTTTTAATCTATATTTATTTTTTATATTTTATTGATTTTTTTACAGAGAGGAAGAGAGGGGGACAGAAAGCTAGAAACATCAATGAGAGAGAAACATCGACCAGCTGCCTCTTGCACACCCCCCACTGGGAATGTGCCCGCAACCAAGGTACATGCCCTTGACTGGAATCGAACCCGGGACCTTTCAGTCCCCGGACCGATGCTCTATCCACTGAGCCAAACCGGTTTCGGCAATGCCTCACTCTTGAAACTAAGGATAAACAAGAAACACCAGACAATTCAGGAACACTTCTGACATGAAATAAAAACAAAATTAATAAGGAAAAAAAAATGCCTTGGAGACAATGGAGGACATTAAAGAGAACTAAAGAAAAACAATTTATATCTTCAGAGAAATGTGAAAAGATAATGGACCCTATCAGCACTCCTGAAAGTTACAACCATAATTGTCAACATAAAAATTCAATGAAATGGTTTAAAATTGAGGAAACGCTTAGAAAAGACTAAAGTTTATCAATCAGATAGAAAATAGGAAATCAGAATTCAAGGGAAATGGAGTTCTAAAAGGTTTAACATACATTTGAGAAATAAAGAAAAATATTTAAAAACTCCCCTTAGCCCAGCGGGTGTGACTACTGCACAGCTGGGCTCCGGAGCCGAAGGAGGGGCTGACGCACACATGGAAATGCCATATGAGATATGAATCTAGAGGGCACTGGGGGCCAGGCGAGAACACTTCCCGGAAGAGGCACCTTTCTGACCTGGTCCACCTTTTAGTCACTTGAATACACATCTCCCTTTAGCAATGCATACAGGCCGATCGAAGGTAAATTCTGGTAAACAGCGTAAGGATTATCACATCAGGAAATTGCCTTGATCCATTGTGCCCACAGCAGGCTATTACACAGCAATAGCGCAGAAGACAACATAAAATGAGTTTTGTGCTCCTTTTCAGCCCTGCTGAATATCCGAGTCCACTGGCCTTCCAATGTTCCTTTTTGCATTTCCATGCTAACTGCAATTTGCTTTAGCCTCAGTGACTGAGTGGGTGAGCTCCAAACCAGAGGTCATGGTTTGATTCCGGGGAGCATAGACGTGGGCTAAAAACTATAGAGAATACAAATAAAATGGCATTTGTCTTCACAACAACTCGGAGGAAAGTAAGAGACAATGGAGTTAATTTCTGACAAATTCTATACCCCGTTTGTTATATTAGCAGAGATTCAGAAAATTTATTTCCTACTCTTTTTCCCCTCTAGGATCATAAGCTCCAGAAAGAGAAACATGGAACGATGGCTTTCTAACAAAAACATGTTAGAATATGATATAGCAGGCTTAGAAAGCACCGATGAGTCTGAAGCAGAAGAGCTAACGTGTCCAAGAGGAGGTCTCTGAGGAAAGGACTTGCTGGACTAAACCGCGAAGAAGCATTTGAAGGTACTAAAGCGAGGGTAATTACACAATCGCACAGAAGACAGCAGAAAGGCTTCCAATGAAGACCATGGGCCATACCAGAGAAGAAATGGCATTACAGTTCAGGATTTGGCTCCGCAGATAGTCTATGGCCATACCGCCCTGAACGCGCCCAATCTCGCCTGATCTCGGAAGCTAAGCAGGGTCGGACTTGGTTAGTACTTGGATGGGAGCAGACAATGTTTAGAGAGTCGTAATATAAATGCTAACGAACCAACGAGGACGTTAACAGAGGTAGCCAGGAAGTTCTTATGAAATAACGAAACCTGCAGGCCACGCGAGAAGGTAAGAGAACAAGGAATGGAGACACAAGGGCTTGCAGCACGGAGCCCTGTAGACTGTGCCTGAACATTTTACCTCCCGTTGGACTGGGCGTGGAAGAGGAGCAGGAGGATGCACCCTTCATTGCTGGAGGGCCCCATGTTCCCAGTTGCATCTTGATGCCAACTGCTGTTTGCTGCAGCCTCAGGCAGTGGCCGAGGCCCTCATTCAGCGAGCTGCAGGGGTGGTCATGGCCACAGGCCAGACGCACGTCTCTCACGTCGGGCCACCCACCCCCCGCCAAGCAGCGGCTCCTCCTCAGGACCGGAGCTTGGAGAGTGGGGACCCCGAGAAGCAGGCCCAAGGCCTTGAGATGGTGCAGCGTGGCCAAAGCCAGCCACGGTGGGAGGATGGCTAGCCGTCCCCAGCATTCGGCTGCACCCACAGCCTCGGCTCTGCCAGTCAGGATGTGAAGTTGTATTTCAGCTCCAGGCCCAGAAAAGCAGCCAAGTCAGACCAGTGACCCCAAGGCTGACCTCCGGACCAGCTGCATTGAATAATGACCCCCTGCCCTTGTGCCAGCCCAGCAATCAGTGGAGACCACAACCCTAAAAGGACACACCTGGAAAACTGCTGAATATCCTATAGAGCGCTTCGCCTGGAACCGCCCTAAAATCTCCACCCTCAAAACCCTGAGGATGGAGGACCCACTGCTCACTCTTCCTCCGGGGAGCACCCGGTGCCTCCCTCTGCCCCAGGCAGGTTATACCATCAGCTTCTTCACTCCCACGCTCCAGGGGCCCTTCCTTTACCTCTGTAACTTGTTTCCTAAGCCCGTTTCTTCTAGGAATGACTTTCCATACCTCTGTGATCAACCAAATAAACATTCTCTTATAAAGTCAACAACGTAAA
This sequence comes from Nyctalus aviator, assembly GCA_036971965.1. Lineage (NCBI taxonomy): Eukaryota > Metazoa > Chordata > Mammalia > Chiroptera > Vespertilionidae > Nyctalus > Nyctalus aviator. Next base: position 9,489,332 of record CM072935.1, on the reverse strand, counting down.
TTGTTTTATCAAGAAACGGCAGTATAGTCATAAAATTTGGAACAGGAGATAAAAATGGCCTAGTAATATCATCTCTAGGTGGCAAAACTGGGAAATATGGCAAAGGCTTAGGTGCATACTAAGTTTGTTTTTACCCCATAATAATTTTTAAAGTAAATGCAAATAAAAGTTTAATTTTTGCGCATCTCTTCTTAGTATATATCCAGGCATATTTGCCAAAAGAAGTAAAACTGTTCCCACAATTTATATATACCTCACTTACTCTGCAGTGAACATGATTTAAATACCCATCCTTTTAATAAAGAAAATTACATTTCTATTAGAACTTGAATAGTGAAATTCAGATTCTTAAAGCTTTACAATAGCTTCTATTTTCTGAGTACTTAGCCTGTTTTTAGAAATTGTTTGAAGCACTTCAGATTTGTAATTTTTATCACTTAATCTTCAAAATAACCCTATGAAGTTGGTCCTTTTATTACATAATTTCATACATGAGAAAGCTGGGTTCGGTTTATGCAACTTGCCCAAAGTCCAGTTATATCTAGATCTGGAATACAAACATTCTGATACCATAGCTCACAGTACGTTTTCCTTAATCACCCAAAGGTAAGGATACAATTGATGAGTTTTGATTTCCAGGTTTCATTTTTTTTTTTTCTCTTTTATTTATTTTACTAGAGGCCCGGTGCACAGATTCATGCATCAGTGGGGTCCCTCGGCCTGGCCTTCGGAGATAGGGCTGAAACCGGCAGCCCAACATCCCCCAAGGGGTCCTGGATGGAGAGAGGGTGCAGGCCAGGCTGAGGGACCCCCGCCTGTGCACGTGACTTCTATTATGCATGAGGCCCTCAGTTAATCTCTTCCCGCCCTCTCCCCCATTCCCTCTGAGATTCATCAGTCTGTTCCAGGTTTCCATGCCTGTCCCTTGAGCGTCTTCCCCCTGGTGGTCAGCGTGTCATAGCCACCGGTCAAACTGTCACTATGGATTGGCTTCAGGGGATGAGGAGATAGAAACATCATAATGAATCACTGATTGGCTGCCTCCTGCATGCTCCTTCCTGGGTGGGGATCAAGCCCCAAACCCGGTCATTTGCCCTGACCGGTGTCAAACCCAGGACGACGCCGTTATCCACGGAGCCAAACTGGCCAGGGCTCTTTTTTTTTTTTTTCTTTGTTAACTGCACTGCCTTTCCGCTTTACAAATGTGTATGTGAACACTGACAAGGTGGACATAAGAAAAACTACAAGCTACAAAGTTAAAGGGCAGCATTAATGAGACGATGGGTGTGATGTCAGGTGTCAGCCCACTGTACTCCGCAGCACAATGACCACAGCACAATTAAGTAAAAATGGCCCGACTGGAAGATCCAATTAGACCCCAAAAACCTGCTTTGAAAAACCACTCTGTATATCAAGGGGTTTACTGCTTTGGTGCTCTTTGCATTAAGATGTCATGAAAGGACTAAATAGAAACATGTGAAGTCATTTGTTCATTTATTCATTAATATGTCAAATTCAGTTTTCTATACACTATGTTGTTTATTCCATTTTCTGTACTATTAGACATACATATTTAAAAAAATATTTAACTTATTTTTATGAAGAAATTAAATATTTTCTGGGGGGGGGGAAATCATTTTATTTATTGTTCTCTAGCAACAATTCTGAAACAAGTCTCATCCAACTCAACGCATTTAAATACCTTTGCTCCCTGGCAGTTTGTTTACAGATCTAGTTTAGTTTACACAATTCTATTCTACATAACACTGTTTTACCCTGTTACACGGTATATAATTAAAGAACATTTTTGTAATTAACATGTTTCTTTTGATATAATACAGAACAAGTTTTTCCCATCTCCCGCAAGCACTCAAATATATTAAAAAGGTATCCTTTCTTAAAAGGCACACACATTTACAGGTTCAAATCTTTATTGTTTTAAAATTCTACATGTGTTTTACAATACAATAGTTTGTTATTTAAATGACCTCTAAACGGTTAATGTACAATGAATATGTTTTTTCTGAAGCTGAACCATGAATTATGATTTCATCAATATAGTTATTCTTAACAGAATAATAAAGGTGGAAGGCTTCCGTGCTGCAGGTAGTGTCAGCAGCACAGACTCCTCCTCCAGAACCCAGGCGACCGGTCTGCCGAAAGTGCTTTTAAAGACTGATAATTATGGCTGATCTTAAAAATCAATCAATCAAATTGAGTTCCTTTTTGTTTTGAAACATCAAAGGGCATTAAAAAAATAAAGGAAACCATTTGCTTTAGTCATCTATAGAGACAAACTCAAAATCATGATTATCTGCATGCAATAACACTCCGCTCTTTAAATAGTCTTGAAGAATCTATACATTTTATAAAGAATGTGTTCAGAGTGCAAGTGTTTGATACTGATTTCACAAAAGGACAAATGCTGGTAGTAACAACTAACATTTACTATCTAAGTTCAAGCTAATGTATATGTAACAGGCAATTAATATGGCTAATCGTAAGCCACAATGCACAGGGTATGCCCTTTGAGAAATGAACTAGTTTGGTCCGCATTTCGTTTGGATAAAAACAAAACCAAAACCATTTTAATTCAGCCAAATGTCTTATTCAGTTTATTGTTCTAAAGGGTGTGTAGCCAGTTGAAAAGTAAATGATGTACACCAATGAAGCATATTGTCACGCTGACTTTTGTATAAAAAGATGGCTTGCTGTTTTTGGAGTGATGAATGAACACTGTAGGATAAATCAGGAAAATGTCACAGAACGTATTCATTTCTTCCAGGTTATACTTTCTTATTCCATGACACAGCTTTCACTCTGTAAAACTTTGTTCCCAAAGGAACTTTAAATCTGTTTTGTGCCTAAGAAGAAAAAAAAAACAAATTACACAAGTACCATCGTATCATACCACTCAATGCTCGAGTGCGGGGGGAGGGGAGGGGAGGGGAGGGGCTCTTAGACAAACTGCTCCACACCTTCTCCTCACCGGGCAAAAATACACTGAGCCACTAATACTGATGGAAAGATATGGTACAAAGTGAGCCTTAAGTCCTTAAAATATCAAGGAAACTTCAATACTACACAGTTTAAGTTCTAGAAGTGTTTTGAGCAAAGGGGCCCAAAATTACAGAGTTAGGAAATATGCTCCCTAAATTTCACTAACTGTATTGTAAAGGCATTGCTAACGTAACAGGTGCATTTTTAGTCATCAATATTTTACTTCAATGGGAGTAGAGTATGAAAATAAATAAGAAAATATCAACTCTATTTATAAATAGATTCACTTTTAATCAGCAGTTATGTTCCCATTAAAGGTCTCACTCAAGAGAGCAAGAAGGCCAAGACAGCACTGTTCAAGATTTTTGTATCAAGTAGTATAAGAATCCTATAGAATAAAGAGGTAATATGCAAATTAACGCTCACACCCTCACAAGATGGCTGCCTATGACCAGGCCAGCAGGGGGTTAATGAGGGGCGACCAAACGACTGAACAAGAAGGCCATATGGGATGACCAGGCCAGTGGAGGGGGGGGGGGCATAACAGGTGACCAGGACCGCAGAGGGGGCAGTTAGGGGCAACCAGGCCAGCAGGGAGAGGGCAGCTGGGGCGACCTGGCCAGTATGAGGGGCAGTTAGGGGTGACCAAGTAGGCAGGCAGGTGAGCGATTAGGAGCCAGCGGTCCAGGATTGTGAAAGGGTGCAGGCTGGGGTGAGGCGACCCTCCCCATGCATGAATTTCGTGCACCACGCCTCTAGTTTTCTACATAATTCCTAAGTTTATAACATATAATATATATATTTTTTTTACCTTTTTGGCTTGACAGTATTCCTTTTCCATTACTTTTCCAAGAACCCAGGGTCTTCTAGACACACCTGAAGCTATTAAATCAAGAGATTAGTTTCTTTTTAAAAGTACAGTTATAATTATCATAAAATGTAACTGTCAGAATCAAAAGACTAATGCAAGATTGCTGAAATCATGAAAACGTGTAACAATTTTCAAAACAACACTGAATTCAGTCTACTTTTCAACCATAAATTTTGATTTTATTTACTCATTAAAAATAGATGGCAAGTCAAATCACAGAACTAACGAAGTTAAAGATATACAAATAATCTAAGTATAAATTATAAACAAATTTAGAAATTCTCTAAATTAGCTCAACAGTGCCATCTACTGAAAGTGCTAAGATGACCTTTTCCATTCTGACAATAGGCAAAGTCATGCAGACAAAATGTATTTTCTAGATTCTAAGAAAAGCCCTGCCTTCTGAGAGGCACTGCTTGTAACACCAATGCTCCTGTCTGTACCCACAGTGCACGGAAGAGGTGAACACAGTTGGTGCACAATAAATGACTGACAGATCTTCCAGGGGAGTGCCTGAGCAACGGGGAGGTGGGAAATGTGGGAGGAGCGGGAATGAAAAGGCTTGCCCTCACAGAGCCCAAGTGTGACAAACTAATACTCATTCTCTTTAAATTCATCAGAAATTCTCATAAAAACTTGATTCTAAAAGTTCTTTGGCCAATAAATTATCTGTTAATAAGATAAGCCTTTGAGATTCCCAAGAGAAGCCAAAATTAATTTGTATGCCATAAATGTAAGTAAATAAAAGATATCCTGAAAAGCCATCAGAAATACACATTCATGGCGACTATCTCATAACAGAACGACAGAGAAGGCCCTGGAGCACAGGCTGTGAAAAATACTATAGATGCTGTAATACAGCCTTTCAGATAACCCATCGTTTATGAAGAGACTCGTTCTAGAATGAAAGGCTTATGTTTTATGTATGAGGACTAAAAGTCCCCACTGCTCAGGCACACACACACTCTGCTAGCCCACACTCCATCCCTAGGGTACAGAGGGACTGTACCCTCTGTTCTTTAATCCTCACCACCCCACTCCCCCCCACCCCCCACCCAAAAAAAAGGTGGGGTAGGTGTAAGGAGGATGTAGAGTACCACGGTAAATTAAGACTGCTGCCCTAGCCCAGTGGTCAGCAAACCCATTAGTCAACAGAGCCAAATATCAACAGTATGATTGAAATTCCTTTTGAGAGCTGAAAACCAACTTCTGCGCATGGGCCAGGAAATTTCAATCATCCTGTACGTGCGCACTCGCACATGGTATTTTGTGGAAGAGCCACACTCAAGGGGCCAAAGAGCCTCATGTGGTTCACGAGCCACAGTTTGCCGACCACTGACTGCCCTAGCCAGTTTGGCTCAGTGGATAGAATGTCGGCCTGTGGACTAAAGGGTCCGGGTTCAATTCCGGTCAAAGGCATATGCCCAGGTTGCAGGCTTGATCCCTAGTAGGTGGCATGCAGGAGGCAGCCAATCAATGATTCTCTCTCATCATTGATGTTTCTATGTCTTTCTCCCTTTCTCCCTTCTTCTCTACAATCAATAAAAAATATATTTTTAAAAAAGACTTAAATAAATTATTTTCTGCAAGACTTGAGTGCTTTAAAAATGATAATGTGCACTGAGGATCTGAGTATACAGTCAGTGTTTACAAAATTTAAAACTGAATTCCCTCCCTATCCTTAGGATATGCACATTGAAAATATTTAAAGATAAAGAAGAACCATGATATAATTTCGCCTCATATGGTTCTGAATGTGCACACAAAACATGGTATATATTTTTGTGTTGGTACATTTAGACATACACATATGGAAATAATAGAAATGGGGCCAAATGTTAATAGAAGGTGCACATGAGTAAAGGTATATGGTGGGGGGAGGGGGGATTGCACTATACTTATGCTATTTTATGATAAATTTTGAAAATTTTTCAAATGAAAAGCTTAAACAAATAAAAAACAAAAACTATAAAAAATCATATAAGAAAATATCAAGCTTATTGTTTTCAAGGTACAAACCCCACTCATTTCTCATGTTTACATGAAAAATGCATGTATATATGGACATTCTACATAATCCACCACCAACAGCCACAAGAGCGTGATTGTAATGTTGGCCTACTTCAGAGATTGGTATTTGATCAGGTTATCATCCCAAATAAAAACAGCAATCTAAGTACACATACATTCTTGTTTTTCTATTTAGGTGAAGTATCCCAGGGTATCATCTTGCTGTTGTTTTTTTAATCCTTCCAAGTAATAGAAAAAATGGAAAAGTAATAACATAGAGAGAGGATCCCTTCCCCATCACTTTGCCTATCACTCTGCAGATCTTTGTGTGTCCACTGCAGCCCAATTCTATGCTCTCCCTCTGGGGCCAGCTGGGGATGAAGAGAAGAGACCCAGCTTGCCTGAGCTCCTGCTCATTGAATGATTACCTAGCACTGTCCCATGAGCTTAACGCTGAAATTCCCTTCTAAACAGTGAGTACTCTTCCCCGCAGGCTTTTCAAAGACAAAACTCGGGGTCCACTGATGAGTGAATATCCAGAGACAACGAGTTAAAACCACAGGCAGAACTATGAACTCTTTGTCCTAATACAATGGCATCTAAAATTTTATATTCATTAACTCTAGTGGGGAAGGGAGGGAGAGGCAGAAAAAATGCAAATATAAACAAATGAGAGAACAGGAATGGCTATAAAGAGAATGCAGCCAAGCAGCAGGCTGACATACAGAAACACAGACAATGGTTTTCACAACAAAAGCCTGTCGTAAGGACTGGGAACGAAGGAACTAGGACAGGCTCTAGGCCTGAGGACAAGTACCACCATCATTAAAAAAACCAGTGCGAGAGGGAGTGGAGTAGGATACTTGTATATTCTTTTCCCTCCCTAAATGGATTGATAACTAGATTGGACTGCAAGAAAACTGCTTCTGAATATTGGTCAGTAGAGTGACAGCAGGTCACTGGAAAAATAACCCCCTGCCCATCCATCAGCTTTCTCTCATTCTGAGGAAGGAAAATATGTACCAGATAAAAGGTGGGGGAGAGGGTGAGGGATGTACAGGACACTAAACATAATATGCTTGTGGCAGCAGAGAGCTTTTTATTTTAAGCCTGATTTGGGGCCAGACTATAAAGTAGTATAGAAATTATTTTAGCCAAAACCGGTTTGGCTCAGTGGATAGAGCGTCGGCCTGCGGACTGAAAGGTCCCAGGTTCAATTCCAGTCAAGGGCATAAACACTGGTTACAGGCACATCCCCTGCAGGGGGTGTGCAGGAGGCAACTGGTTGATGTCTCTCTTTCATTGATGTTTCTGGCTATCTATCTCTCTCCCTTCCTCTCTGTAAAAAAACAATAAAATATATATATATATATTTTTTTTAATTATTTTAGAAGATTTATACCTGACTGTTGAAAATAGTTCAGTACATCATACTCAGAAATCACTAGTCCATAGATGCATCTATTATTAAAGCCTTCAGCAAAATTGCAAATTATTTAAATTTGGTAGATAATTTAAAAAAATAATAGATAATAGGTATTATAAATTTAGTATATTTTAAAACTTATTTTTGCCTTTAAAAATGTTTAAGAACAGACATTTTAATAAAAAAAATAAAGTAGAAACACAGGATGATAAAAAAAAGACAGAAAAGACATTTTATAATTTGCCAAAAAAAGGTAATGTTATTAACAAGCATGTGAGCTTAAATAGATTATACTTATATAAGAATTAAGACAATTTAATTCTGCTACTTCTAGGATATGAGATATCTGGCCCAATTGCAATAACTACGTTGATTTAGAATTGTCAGTAGAATCCAGGAAATTAACCTGGATACCGCAAATTTTATAAACAAACAGATTCTGACATATTTAGACAGCAAATAAAGATGTGTAATATAGTCTCTCCATTCCAGGTTTTAGTATTGTAGTTATGGATGTGACACTTACCACCCTCACCTGGTTTGAGATCCAGGGCAGGCAAAGACTCTGAATGCAGAAAATACAAGGTTGGACTAACGGTAAATAATACATAATTGTCGTGGCGCTCGTCTAGGATAATGAGTACCAAATCTCCCACCTGGAAACTAAATAAAGGAATGTCATTATCGACCTGAAAAGTTACTATCGCCCCCTTCTGAAAACTTTAAGTATATATTCTGCAATGTTCAACTATATGTTAAAATATCACAAATGCAATATAGTTTTCACATTTACTATGTTATATATATATCCTATATACTAAAAGCCTGATATGCAAAGTGTCCAATCATCCATTCAACCAATCAAAGCACAATATGCTAATGATATGCTAAGGCCGCTCAACCTCTCGCTATGACATGCACTGACCAACAGGGGGCAGACACTCCAACTGGTAGGTTAGCTTGCTGCTGGGGTCCAGCCGATTGGGACTGAGCAAGATAATCTGGACATGCCCTGCAGCCCTCCCACAGTTCCTCCCCAGCTGGCCAACACCCACATCCGTTCCTGGCCCCAACTGTGCACCGTGGGATCCCTTGGCTTGGGCTGTGCCCTCTCACAATCTGGGACCGCTTGGGGGATTTCAGAGAGCCGGTTTCAGCCCAAAAGGGGAATGACCAGTCGCTATGATGCACACTGACCACAGGGCGAGCGCCGCTCAGCCAGAAGCCAGGCTCACAGCTGGCAAGCACAGCAGGTCTGGGAGCAAGGAGCGGGTCTAAGTCAGCAGTCAGACATTCCCCGGGGGCTTCCGAACTGCGAGAGGGGGCAGGCCAGGCCGAGAGAACCCGCCCCCGAGTGCACGAATTTCAGGCAAGGGGCTTGGCCCTCACTGCCCCAGCTGGCCATCCAAAAGGATGCCTAGAGGTCGTTCAGCTGTTGGATCTAAACAGCATATTAGCTCTTCATTATATGGTACTAGAGGCCCCATGCACATGAAAATCCATGCTCTGGATGGGGGATCCCTCAGCCCGACCTGCCCCCTCTCACAGTCCGGGAGCCCTCAGGGGCAGGAGGCAACCCAGCGATCAGGGGAAGGCAATGCCCCATCAAACCCCTGCTGCTGCCACTGCCGGCAATGTAAGCCTCAGGCTGACCCTGGGCAGCTGGGGGGTTGAGGGGACTGGATGCCACCATCTTGTGACTATGGGAGCCGGCATCTTTGAGGGTGTGACAGTCAATTAGCATATTCCCTCCTTATTGGCCATGGATGCCATCTTTGTGCAGTAGTCAATTAGCATATTTCCTCTTTATTACATAGGGTGTGTATATATATATCCTATCTAATAAAGGAGGAGATGCAAATTGACCATCACTTCAACACACAAGATGGCTGCCTCCATGTAGTCAGAGATGGCTGCCCCCATGTGACCACAAGATGGCCACCACAAGATGGCCAGCAGGAAAGGGCAATTGGGGGGACCAGGCCTACAAAGGAGGGCAGTTGGGGCAATCAAGCCTCCTGCATGTCCCACACTGGGGATCAAGCCCACATGACCCAGGCATTTGTGCTCTAAGAATCGAACCTGTGACCTCTTGGTTAATAGGTCAATGCTCAACCAACTGAGCCACAACAACTGCGTGAAAAACCATGCTTTTTAACAAAATTTTTTCATCACCAATACAATTCAAAATTATTCAGTTCAGTAAAGTATTTTGCACAGAAAAAAAGAAACCCACAAAATATAAATAAAATACTTACTCTCTAATAGCTATCTTTTCAGAATGCCTTGAGGATACTGAAGACATGCTCTGAGACATCTAAAAACAAACAAACAAACAAACAAAAAACAGTCCATAAAGCTTATACAATTAAAGAATGACAGTTATTAGGGCCTATTGTGAAAATTTTGTTCAATGTTATACACACTGTCTCTATCCCAGCTTTTTTTTTTAATGTCTTTTTTTTTTTTTTTTTAATGTATTTTGTTGATTTTTCACAAAGAGGAAGAGAGAGGGATAGAGAGTTAGAAACATCGATGAGAGAGAATCACCGATCAGCTGCCTCTTGCACACCCCCTATTGGGGATGTGCCCGCAACCAAGGTACATGCCCTTGACCGGAATCGAACCCGGGACCTTTCAATCCGCAGGCCGACACTCTATCCACTGAGCCAAACCGGTCCCAGTGTCTATCCCAGTTTTTAAGAGTCAAAGTTTATATGGTTCATAATAACATAATTCTTTTCCTTCAACAATTACTTTCAGTGGACAAATTTACCTACATTTTTACTTTTTATTATTTCCTGAATCCAATTTGGCTGGATTAAAAACAATATAGAATTACATCTCTTTTTTAAAAAATGTATCTTATTTCTTTTTTTACAGAGAGGAAGGGAGAGGGATAGTTAGAAACACTGATAAGAGAGAAACATCGATCAGCTGTCTCCTGCACACTCCCCACTAGGTATGTGTCCACAACCAAGGTACATGCCTCCCTTGACTGGAATTAAACCTGGGACCCTTTAGTCCGCAGGCCGATGCTCTATCCACTGGACCAAACCAGTCAGGGCTAGAATTACATCTTATTTATAATTACATACCTAATCTTAAATTTTTCACAGGGAAAGAGATTGACATGTATACTTCCCAAGCAGAGTGGGCCCAAACCCTGATTATACAAATCAACAAAAGATGAATAGATCTCTCTTTATTTATTAAGTTTAATTTTGATGCTCAGAATTTCTTCCATTTCCCTCTGAACACTATTTTGAATAACTCAGGGTCTCAATTAGTGTTTAAAAACAAGAGAGAAAGAAAAAACTACAACAACAATGACTAGAAAAGCCTAAAATTGTATAGCAACTGATTATCATAATCGTCCAAATGGTCTACATGCTGCTGGTAAAGATAAGTTTGATTATCCATTTTCAGAACACATGCAACTTTATTTAGATTTTTTTTAAAAAAGATTAAGTTTTTGATAAATTTTTTAAAATAAGGACTTGGATCAATTAAGAAGAAAAAACTTACCAGTCTTTGATTTAACCGCTTGTTTTCTTCTTCTTTTAATTGTAATGTCTGCAAGGGGAAATAAGAGAGACCTGTGGTTTGGTTTATCCTTGATCCTACTCAAATCTAAACAGGATTGACAAAACTTTTTAAACTTCAGATTACTTTCAGTTCCCGAACAAAAGTTAGTGGGAAATATTTATTTATAGATCCTTTCCAACTGTTTTAATTATTTACTGGATTAAAAAATGAGAACATTTTTAGTATATTTACCTAACCCAACGATTCTAAAAGTTTAATGTGCGTTAAAATCGTATCACTTGTGGAACTTTTAAGTATGCAGTAAATATCTGAGATCCATCCCCAAAGACTCTGCAAATATGTCTGATATTTGCTTATATCCCAGTTGATTCTGATATGTGATCATGCAACACTTCAATAGCAGCAAGAACAACAATAAATGCAGGTTAGAACCAAAGCTGAACAATTTTTACTAGGTTCTTATAAGCTTGTAAAGAGGGGAATTTTTTTTTTTTAACTGAAAATCTTAAAAACCAAAGGAATGAGAAGTGCTCTATAAAACAATTGGGAGAAAACGACTTATTGCCTATGTTCATTTCAATCAATCTCCATTAAAGAAAACAACTTTTCTTCATCATTCACATAATCTATTTTTGCCCAATCAAGGCATGTATTGAATGCTTTGTTTTTGACATACTTTGTTTTAATGAATTCTGAGCTATTGAATAAAACTTTTATTATACATAGTTATTTTATAAAGACCAATAACCTTTTTCTCTAATATTTATTAGAAACATATAACAAATAGAGTCTTGAAATAATATTGCCAATTGTTAAGCCACTTCTCAAAATATTAATTACAAAAATAAACATTAAAAAAAGATCTGGCTGAAACCGGTTTGACTCAGTGGATAGAATGTCAGCCTGTGGACTAAAAGGTCCCAGGTTCGATTCCGGTAAAGGGCATATACCTTGGTTGCAGGTACATCCCCAGTGGGAGGTGTGCAGGAGGCAGCTGGTCAATGTTTCTCTCTCATCGATGTTTCTAGCTCTCTATCCTTCTCCCTTTCTCTCTGTAAAAAATCAATAAAATATATTTAAAAAAAAAAAAAAAAATCTGCCCCAGCCAGCATGGCTCAGTGGTTGAACATCAACCTATGAATGAGGAAGTCACATTTCGATTCCCAAGAGGGCACATAACTGAATTGGGGGCTCAACCCCAGTGTGGGGTATGTAGGAGACAGCCAATCAATGATACTCTCTCTTCAATGACTAGAGGCCCGGTGCACGAAATTCGTGCACAGGGGTTGGGGGGTGTCCCTCAGCCTAGCCTGCACCCTCTCCAATCTGGGATCCCTTGAGGGATGTCCAACTGCCCATTTAGACCCGATCCCACAGGCAGTCAGACATCCCACTCACAATCCAGGACTGCTGGCTCCCAACTGCTCACCTGCCTGCCTTCCTGATTGCCCCTAACTGCTTTTGCCCGCCAGCCTGATCACCCCTAACCAGTCCCATGCCAGCCTAATGGATGTCTAACTGCTCCCCTGCCAGCCTGTTTGATCCCAACTTCCCTCCTCTGCTGGCCTGGTCACCCCTAACTGCCCTCCCCTGCAGGGTTGATCACCTCCAACTGCCCTCCTTTGCAGGCCTAGTCCTTCTCAACTGCCCTCCCCTGCTGGCCTGGTACCTCCCAACTATCCTCCCCTGCTGGCCGTCTTATGTCCACATAGGGGCAGGATCTTTGACCACATGGGGGCAGCCATCTTGTCTATTGGAGTGATGGTCAATCTCCATAATACTCTTATTAGATAGGTTTATTAGATAGGATGTTTCTGTCTTTCTCTCCCTTCCTTTTTTAAATCAATTATATATTTTATAAAAAGACCTAATTTATAAACAGGGCATGTTTTCAGCATAAGACATATTTAACTGCATCCACATAATGAACATATCAAATATTGCAATTGAAGAAAATAATTTACTTACTCGTTCTAACAGCATTATCCTCTGTTTTTCTTCAGATAGCATATGGATGTTTTCTCTAAGAGACAATGAATTATTTTAGTTTAAGTCTAAAAATTCTGGACTTCACACTCTTCAAAAGAACTTTAGAAATTTAACTATTACTACAAAGCACTTTAAAATTTAAGGGTCTGAACTAAATTGTAGAAAGCATCCTGTTTAGAGAGGATCCAAGATGGCTGCTCGGGTAGACACGTAACCGCAGCAGCACACAACAATTTCAATGGAATACAACTAAAATGTAGAGTGGACATTGTTCAGAGCTACAGGTAGTCGAATGACTGAAAATTCTACAACAAGAAGGAAAGAGAAAACCAGAAGGAAAATCAGAGGAGCTGAAAAAAAGCCTAAGGTACGGAGACATGCTGCGCGCCCGCATGCGCGCGGAGAGGGCGCAGCCAGAGAGGAGGAGAAGGCTGGGGGCCTGCCTGGCGTTCCCTAGCAGAAAGGAAATAAAACCCCAGGCCTGGGATGAATCCCCAAACCAGCAGCGCTGAGCCCCAGTTATGGGCCAGACCCTGGGGACCCAGGCTCGGACAGGGGGAAAAGGGGCTGTGAGGCGGAATCTCAGGGGAGCGGCGAAAAGCAAGGCCCCCGGAGTCGCGCGCACACTGCGCACAGAGGACTGAATGTTGACTCTGATGCTAGATTGCCCTAACGGGAAGAAACAAAGCCTCCGGGGGCGCTGAGCCCCAGTCCGGACTTTTGCCGTTCTAGGCCAATCCCTGGGGATCCAGGCTTAAGCAGAGGGAGATGGGGCTGTGAAGTGGAGTCCTGGGGGAGCGGCGAAAGGCCCGGAGTCGCGCACATTGCTTGCAAGGGAAGGAATGTTGACTCTGATGCGGGATTGCCCTGGAGGGAAGGAAACAGGAGCCCTGGCCATGTTGGGCCCCAGTTTCCACTGCTCTGAACCCCAGTCCTAGGCCAGACCCTGGGGACCCAGGCTCAGGCAAGGGGAGACGGGGCTGTGAGGCGGAATCCCAGGGGAGTGGCGAAAAACGGAGCCCCCTGGAGTCGTGCACACTGCGCACAGAGGACAGAATGTTGACTCTGATGCTATATTGCCCTGGCGGGAAGAAACAAAACCTTTGGCAGTGCTGAGCCCCACTCCCAACTGCCCTGAACTCCAGTTCTAGGCCAATCCCTGGGGACCCAGGATCAAGCAGAGGGAGACGGGGCTGTGAGGTGGAGTCTTGGGGGAGCAGCGAAAAGCAGAGCCCCCAGAGTCGCACACATTGCGCACAGAGGACAGTCAGTTGACTCTGATGCTAGACTCCCCTAGCGGGAAGGAGAAAAAAAAGCTCCAGAATGGAGGGACGCAACAAGGAGCAGGAGCCCCTGCCGGTCACCAGCCAGCCGGGCACCAGCAAGGAGCCGGGCGACAGGGCCCCCAGGAGGGGGGGGTGCCCCTGAGCCTTCGACCACTGAGCGTGCGCAATGGAGCTGAGGCCCGGGACTGCTTCCTGGGCGGCGCCGACACCGGCAACAGGCTGAAGCAGCGCAGGAGCCCACGGAGAACAAAGGGGTGCCACAGGCCAACCTGCTGAGCTTCCAGGACAAGGAGGAAGAAACCAAAGAAGTTCTCAATGTGAAGAAATCAAGTGAGAGCAAAAGATAGTAAAATTACTTAAGAAAGAATACAAAGAAGATCTTGAAAAATCAAAGACTAAGTCAGAACTCAACTCACCAACCAACATTGCAACATAAATGCGTTTAAAAAAAAAAAAAAAAAAAAAGACAGAATGTTGGAACAGCAGTGGCCAGGCCTAGAGTGGAGAGGTACAAGGCAGTGGCAGCCGGGCCTGGAGCAGCAACGGCCAGGCCACAGAGCAGCAGCAGTCAGAACCAAAGCATCAACAGCCAGCACTGGAGCAGCCAGACCTGGGGCAATGGCAGCCAGGCCTGAGGCGGAGGCGACCAAGCCCAGGGTGGCCAGTCCAGGAACACCAAGACCCGGAGTGGCCAGGTCCAGAGCAGCTGGGTCGGGAGCAGCCAGGCCCAGAACAGCAGTAGCCAAGCCCGGAGCATCCAGGCCGGGAGCAGCCAGGCTCGGGGCAGCCGGGCCCGGGGCAGCCGGGCCCAGAGCAGCCGGGTCCAGTGCGGCCAGGCCCGGAGCAGCAGCTGGCAGGCTGGGAGCGGCCAGGCCCGGAGCAGCCGGGTCGGGTGCGGCCAGGCCCGGAGCAGCCAGGTCGGGTGCGGCCAGGCCCAGAGCAGCGGCTGCCAGGCTGGGAGTGGACAAGCCCGGAGCAGCTGTGTCGGGTGCGGCCAGGCCCGGAGCAGCGGCTGCCAGGCTGGGAATGGCCAGGCCCGGAGCAGCGGCTGCCAGGCTGGGAGCAGCCAGGCCCGGAGCAGCCGGGTCGGGTGCGGCCAGGCCCGGAGCAGCGGCTGCCAGGCTGGGAGTGGCCAGGCCCGGAGCAGCGGCTGCCAGGCTGGGAGCGGCCAGGCCCGGAGCAACCAGGTCGGGTGTGGTCAGGCCCGGAGCAGTGGCTGCCAGGCTGGGAGGGGCCAAGCTGGGAGCAGCCAGGCCCAGAGCAGGCGGGTCTGGTGCGGCCAGGCCCGGAGCAGCAGCTGCCAGGCTGGGAGCAGCCAGGCCCGGAGCAGCCAGGCCCGGAACGGCCGGGCCCAGAGCAGCCGGGTCGGGTGCGGCCAGGCCCGGAGCAGCAGCAGCCAAGTCCAGAGCAACTAGATCGGGAGCAGCAGTGGCCAGACCCGGAGCAGCTGGTTGTGGTACGAACCAGAGCAACAGAGGCCAGGCCCGGTGCAGCCAGGCCCGGAACAGCTCACTCCTCGCCTGCCCCCGCCCCAAGGCTGCCTCTCAGACATGGCTGGAAACTTTTGCGGGAACTTGAGGGTCTGCTGAATCAAGTGATGAAGGCTTAGATCTGGATGTGTTGAGTTAGTATAGCGCTGGGGTGTTGATCTGTGAGTGCCTTGGGTGGGGCCTGGATGAGGTTGGTTGACCTATTTGGAAATGTCTTTTGTGTAAAGAGTATCATTGGGCATGTGGACGTATTATTGATTTGAGAAAATGCTAAGTAACTGATTTACTATCTGAAAAGGGATTTACTAACGGGGAAAGGGAGGGAGGAAGAGACTGAACATAAACTGTGCACCTATGGATGAGGACGGTGGGAGGTATGGAGGGGGCGGAGGGTGGGGTGGGGGCCTGGTGGAGGGGGAAAGTAATGAGGAACCTTTGTGGTGGTATGAACAATAAAGATTGATTTTAAAAAAAAAAAAAAAAAGAAAAAGGAAAAAAAAAAAAGAAAGAAAAAAAAAAGAAACTAGAACCCACGTGCACTGTTGGATGGATTGTAAAATGATGCAGCCACTATGAAAAACAGTATGGAGGATCCTTTAAAAAAGAACTCCTACATATCCAGAAACCTCACTTCTGGACACACATCCAGAATACTTGAGAGCAGGGTCTTGAAAAGATATTTGCACATTCATGTTCACAGCAGCATTATTCACAATAGCCATGAGGTGGAAGTATGTCCATCCCAAATGTCCATCAACAGATTAATGCGAAAACAAAATGTGGTACCTACACATACAATGAAATATTGTTCAGCCTTAAAAAGGAAGGACATTCTGACATAGGCAGTAATATGGATGAACCTTGAGGACATTGTGTAAAGTGAAATGAGCCAGTGTGAAGTGAAAAGGCAAATACCGTATGATTCCACTCATCCATGAACATTAACAGTAGTCAAATTCATAGAAACAGAAAGTAGAGTGATGCTTGCCAGGAACTGGGGGGTGGGAGAAGGGGAGGTCTTTAACGGGCACAGAGTTTCAGTTTTTGCAAAATGAAACTGTTCTGGAAATAGGTTGTGCAGCCATGTGAATATGCTGAACAATACTGAATTGTACACTTAAAAATGGTGAAGGGTAGCCGAAACCGGTTTGGCTCAATGGATGAGCGTCGGCCTGCAGACTGAAGGGTCCCAGGCTGGATTCCGGTCAAGAGCATGTACATTGGTTGTGGGCACATCCCCGGTGGGGTGTGTGCAAGAGGCAGCTGGTCGATGTCTCTATCTCTCATCGATGTTTCTACCTCTCTATCTCTCTCCCTTCCTCTCTGTAAAAAATCAATAAAATATATATTTTTTTAAATGGTGGGGGGAAAAAGAAAGCATCCTGTTATAGCTAAGGTACATTTCAGTGGTGTACATTCTTTGTAGCAAACCTCCTGAAATTAAGACCTGTAGACCTTTTGAAAATGTAAGCAAAGCATTGGTTTATGCCTTTTCCTGGGATAATGTCTTTTATTTTATTATTTATTTCTTATTAATCCTCACCCGAAGATATTTTTCCATTGATATTTTAGAAAGAGTGGAAGGGAGGGAGAGAGACAGAGAGAGAGAGACATTGAAGTGAGATAGACACGTTGATTGGCTGCTCGGGTAGACACGTAACCGCAGCAGCACATGTAACCACACTATCCACTGAGCCACACAAGCACGCCCCCAACCAGGGTCCAGGTGCAAGCCAGCAACCACGGAACATGGCCCTGACTGGAATCAAACCCGGGACCTTTCAGTCCACAGGCCGATGCTCTACCTACTGAGCCAATATTTTTAGGAGCCTCCATACCGTTTTTCCATAGTGGCTGCACCTATCTGTAATCCCACCAACAAGGTCTGAGGGTTCTCTTTTCTCCACATCCTCGCCAGCACTTGTTCCATTAATGTGAGCCATTCTGACAGATGTGAGCTGACTTAACAACCAAAAAATAAACAATCCAAATAAAAAAATGGGCAGAGGACCTGAATGGACATATCTCCAAAGATGACATATACACGGCCAATAGGCTTTTATTATATAGAATACATAGTTAATTTTCGTAATCGTGTTTCTATTGCTTTTTTTTTTACTTTTTGCTGAGAGGAAGAAGTGTCCTACCCCAAATATGTCTATAAGATGTGTTCATTTTCCTCCCTCGCTTGTGTGGCTCAGTGGATAGTCAGCCTTGGACTGAAGGGCACTGGGTCCAATTCCGGCCCAAGGGCCCGTCCTTGGTTGCAGGCTCCTCCCCTCCCTGGGCCTGGTCAATGCTTATGCAGGAGGCAACCAATAGATGTGTTTCTCTCACATCGATATTTCTCTCTATCCTTCCCTCTCTCTTCCACTCTCTCTAAAATCAGTGGAAAAGTATCCTCAGGTGAAGGTAAAAATAATAAAAAGTTTTCATTTTAGCCCTGCTGGTGTGGCTCAGTGGTTGAGTGTTGACCTATGAACCAAGAAGATAACAGTTCGATTCCCTGTCAGGGCACATGCCTGGGTTGTGGGCTCGATCTCCAGTGTGGGGCATGTGGGAGACAGCCAATCAATGGTTCTCGCTCATCACTGATGTTTCTATCTCTGTCTCCCCCATTCCTCCTCTCTGAAAATCAAATAAAAATATGTATTTTCTAAAAGTTCCATTTCAGTTTTAATCATTTAATTCAGCCATATTTTAAAGCACCTACAAATTAACAATTGTTTGTTGTGAACGGTATCCTCTCAATGTATAAAATTTCCTATTTAACTTTTCTAAACCATTACCTTTATGTGGCTTATGTATTTTTTCATTATTTACCTTATGTATTTTTCTCAATTGCATTGATTGAATCAAATGTTCTGTATTAATTTTTCTTTAGATGCCTTTTTCTGTTGTTCATTGAATGCAATTGAATGCTTTCTTTCCAGACAGGTTTTGTAGAGAGGTTAGTTTATTTTTTCACATACATTTGGACTTGTTTCTGTCATTTATGTTTTCTAATGCCATGGTCTCTATATATGGTTATGCTTCCTGTTTTCAAATTGCACTTATCTGTTCTATTTTTCACGTACATTCTTAAGCCTCATACCTTTCTCGAGGTTAACCATTCTCTAGTCCCTTCTTTTGAACTAAACAGAGACCTGCATTCATTTTTACTTTTCAAAAGACTCCTCTGCCTTTCCCCAGTACACCCTCACCAAAACGAATGTACTCACTACTAGAGCAATGCCTTTTCCTCCTAGGTTATGGGTCTCAAAGTTCAAACACTCCTGTAAGTAAGAACAGCTTAATGCTACTACAGCGACTCTTACCCTGGCAGTCTATGAAAATACGCCAGAGTGATTCATAAGACACATAATCAGTCACATTAAAATATCTGTCATGTTTATAGCTTAGAGAATTAAAATGGCACAACTTTTAGACATATGAGCTATCAACCAGTGGTGCTAAATATATTTCCTACCACCAGAACTTTTAGTTCACACTAGTGGCCTAAGAGCCTAATACCTGAGGCAGCTGACAAGGGTGCACTTACTGTACGGACATCATGCTTGTCTCCATCGCCGAGTCCACTCTCCCTTCATCTTGTGTCTCGATGGCTGACTTCTCCATCTCGCCTGGGAGCTCAGGGGCACAGGCTCCATAGAGTTCTGGGGCTGTCGCTACAAACGGTGAAGGCGCAAAACCGCTGCCCCGCAGCTTACTGACTTCTTCCTCAAGTTTCTTCTTCTCTTCCAGCAAGCGCGCTCGGTCTTCAGAGAGGGACTCGATCAAATCTAAGGGGCGCCCCAGGTTGAATTAAGCATTACAGAATACTCTTAAATGATTTCTAATTTTAAAACAATTAAAAATCGTATTACAAAACTTTACTCACCTTTATCTCGCTCTTGCTGCTGCATTGTACTTTTCAACTTGTCACTGAGATCATTAATTATGTTTTCTTTCCTCATTTTCTCTCTTGTTAAAACAGTGTTAAAGTTGGTCTGGAAGACAAAATGATTAGGTACATAAATTGTCGCTCTAACCGGTTTGGCTCAGGGATAGAGTGTTGGCCTATGGACTGAAGGGTCCCAGATTTGATTCCAGTCAAGGGCATGTACGTTGCTTGCGGGCACATCCCCAGTAGGGGGTGTGCAGGAGGCAGATGATCAATGTTTCTCTCTCATTGATATTCCTAACTTTCTATCCCTTTTCCTTCCTCTGTAAAAAAAACAAAACAAACAAAAACAAAAACAAAAAAAAACTAAAATATATATATTTTTAAAAATTGTCTGCATGCACATAGATGCTAGGGCTAAAAAATTAGCCTTGCAAATAGTTTTGCATGTTACTTTATATGTGGGGAGGAAAGTACAACATACAAATGTTTTGTTTTTTTTAATGAAAATGTTATACTGTAGTAAATACAATGTATTTTATTTCTCTGGTTTCATATTAAGATAATATTGTTTACATATTTATTGTCAGAGGAAAAGCAAAATTTGGGGAAAAGAAAATGATCAACAAATTAGCAAGTGCTATTTTACCTACTCTCTTAGTAATCTTCCTGCCTCTGAAAGCTTCCTGTCTTTATCTAAACCTTGGTTAGCACAACATTTCAAGAGAGATTTTATCGCATCTCCATCTCTTATCTGTATATTTCTATGGCCACTGCTTTATGACCAGGCTTAATGGTCTGGCCCCTGCTTATCTGGCAAGCTTTACCACTCACTACTGATCAATATTAATAACTGAATCATGTTCAATAACAATCAACTGTAATCTACCAACAGCCTAGCATGAATAAGAATTATCAAAAGGAAAAAAAAAAACAAACATTTGGGCTGATGCAATTTAGAAAAATAAAATTTTAAAGATTATCATCTAAGTATAGTATAAACATTTTCATTTGCAAAAGAACTTATCTGAGTTTTGAAGAAATTAAGAAATGTACTTAAAATCACATAGGTAGTTAAGAAACTAGAAGTAGCCCTAGCTGGTTTGGCTCAATGGATAGAGTGTTGGCCTTCGGACTGAAGGGCCCCACTTTCGAGTCCAGTCAAGCCAGCACATGCCTGGTTTGCTGGCTCGATCCCCAGTAGGGCAGCCGATCAGTGATTCTCTCTCATCATTGATGTTTCTATCTCTTCCTCCCTCTCCCTCACTCTTCCTCTCTGAAATCAATAAAAATATATATTTTTTAAATAACATTTAAATAAAAAAATAAACTAGAAATATAATTCATATTTCCTAATTTATAATCTAAGACTTTTTCATTTTGAAGCATCTGTCTTTGTGACATAATGACTTATAAAAAGAAAATGCTTTTCATCGTGAAGAAGGTATCAATGTAGGAAAATCACTTCTAAGAGACCCTAAAACATTAACTGCACAAAGAAATTATATTTTGTAATTTATGTTGCCGTTCTTTAACTTAAAATAATGAAATGGGGCAGGAGAGCATACCTGCTGTTCAGCAATCAAAGATGTTCGAACATTTTGCATTTCTTCATTCTTTCTTTTCTCTTGTTCTTCAAGTTGTTCTAAAAACTTAGCTTTCTCTTCCTGAAGCTTTTCCTGAAGTTCAGCAACCAGGCTTGAAGACTCTTCTCTGGTAGATTCAATGGCAGAACTTGAAAATTAAATATAGTATTACTTTTTTTCAAATTTGCAGATATAATCCCAAATATACCAAATACTATAACTAGCTGAAATCAGAAAGGTTTTATATCTTCAAATCTAACAGTGGTTACTATCATTATTTGCAAATAACATGACATTGTACACAGAAAACCCTAAAAACTCCACCAAAAAACTCTAGATTTAATAAAGGAATTCAGCAATGTAGCAGGATACAAAATTTACTCCTAGAAATCTATGGCATTTTTGAGTATCAATAAAGTACTCTGAAAGAGAAACTAAAAACAAAAACAATCCCATTTACTATTGCAACAAAAAAATTAAGATACTTAGGAGGTAAAAGATGTACTCAGAAAACTATAAGAAGTTGGAAAAAGAGATGGAGGAAGTTATAAACAAGTGGAAGAAAGTAGCGTGGTTCATGAATTGGTAGAATCAACATCATAAAAGTGTCCATGCTTCCCAGAGCAATCTATAAATTCAATGCAATCTCTATTAAAATGTCAACAGCATACTCCACAGACATGGAACAAATAGTACTCCAAAAATTTATATGGAATCAAAAAAGACCCCAAAGAGACACAGCAATCTTAAGAAAGAAGAATAAAGTTGGAGGAATCACAATACCAAGTTATACTACAAAACATCCCGGTGCTGTCACAGAACAGCATACAGATCAATGGAAAAGAACAGAGAACCCAGAAATGGACCCACGCCGTTATGCTCAACATCTGACAAAGGAGGCAAGAGCATACAATGGAGTAAAAACAGTCTCTTCAGTAAATGGTGCTGGGAAAATTGGGCAGATGCATGCAAAAAAATGAAACTAGACCACCAACTTACACCAGACACAAAAATAAACGCAAAATAGATAAGAGATTTGCCGAAACCGGTTTGGCTCAGTGGTAGAGCGTCGGTCTGCGGACTGAGAGGTCCCAGGTTCGATTCCGGTCAAGGGCATGTACATTGGTTGCGGGCACATCCCCGGTAGGGGGTGTGCAAGAGGCAGCTGGTCGATGTTTCTCTCTCATCGATGTTTCTAGCTCTCTATCTCTCTCCCTTCCTCCTTTCTGTAAAATATCAATAAAATATATTTTTTTAAAAATAGATAAGAGATTTAAATATAAGATGGGAAACCATAATAATCCTAGAAGAAACCATAGGCAGCAAAATCTCAGGCATCTCTCGTAGCAATATCTTTACCGGCACATCTTCTAGGGCAAAGGAAACAAAGGAGAAAATAAACAAATGGGACTACAGCAAAACAAAAAGCTTCTGAACAAGTGCCCATTAGCAGATGTGTGGATAAAGAAGCCCAGCCGAGACCGGTTTGGCTCAATGGATATAGCGTCGGCCTGCGGACTAAAGGGTCCCAGGTTCGATTCCCGTCAGGGGCATGTACCTTGGTTGCAGGCACATCCCCAGTAGGGGGTGTGCAAGAGGCAGTTGATCCATGATTCTCTCTCATCGATGTTTCTAACTCTCTATCCCTCTCTATTAAAAAAATCAATAAAATATATATTTTTTTAAAAAGCTCATATTTCTAAATGATACTTTGTTTTTATCAGTAAAGGAACACACGTGCATGTACACACACAAGAAAATTGCATACTCCCACCTTTGCATAGAACAAAGGCAGCGCCAGCAGCCAGGGAAGGAAGGCCCGTTCTTTCATGAATCTTCATGTGTCGGGCCTCTAGTTAACTAACAAATAATAGTTTGCCATGTGTTTTGAAACTTTTTTTGAGATTAAAATTTAAAATTTGTAATGTTCCATACTCTCCCAGATCTGTATCAACTATTCCTTAGAAGTATGACTATGAACAGTACAGATGTAGATTTTCGGATATATGGAAACTATACACATATAGTTTACATTCATTTTCTTTACACACAGGCACGTAAGAAAGCCCCATTTCTAAAGATTTGAAAAGAAAATAAGATAGCCCCTTTCCCAAAAGGTATCTAAATAATATATACAATTGATTTAATTTTACTGGTTATATAGGAAAGTTATTTTAATTTTGTATTTCTTTAACCTCAAGTAGACTGAACGGCTATTCACAGATAGATTATTCATATTCTATTTTCTGTCTATTCATATCCTTTGATCGTTTATCTAATGAACAGTGTGCCCTTTTTAAAACTGACGTGTCCCTGGGCAGTGTGGCTCACCTATTAGAGCGTCAGTAAAGGCACTGAAGGGCTGTGGGTTCCATCACCAGCCAAGGGCACATATCTCTGTTGCACGTTTGATCCCCTGCCCTAGTTGGGCATGTGAGGGAGGCAACCAATCAGTGTGTCTCTCTCTTCACTCTCCCCCCACACCTCACCCCTCCTTCCATTCTAAGTACCAATGGTAAAAATACTGAGTGAGGATTAGCAAACAAAATATTTGACTTATGAAAGTGTTCTTTTCTCCGCATGAAAGAGAAACTGAGAACTACTTTATGTAGAATCCTCATCCCAGTAAGTTCTGGGAGGTTCAAGTTTGTCCACAAAAGACACCCACACAAAATCTGGAGTGCTAAAGAGGGTCTATGTTTCTCCAGAGATGGCTGGGCTCTGACATGTGGGCAACTTAAGATTCACAGGGGGTTTCAAAGCAAATTACCTGTATTGGTGTCTCAGTAGACAACTAGTAGAAGTTTCCTAAAAATTGTAGGTTTCTTGCCCGAGCTGATTTGGCTCAGTGGATGGAGTGTCAGCCTGTGGACTGAAGGGTCCCAGGTTCAATTCCAGTCAAGGGCACATGCCCAGGTTGTGGGCTCAATCCTCAGTGGGGGACATGCAGAAGGCAGCCGAACAATGATTCTCTCATCGATGTTTATCTCTCTCTCCCTCTCCCTTCCTCTCTGAAGTCAATAGATACATATTTCCTAATTAGCCAACACTTTGGTGCTTCAGATAACTTTGAACCTATAGACCTCCAGGATATTGACTCCCTTATACCACCCACTTCTCCCGAAGTTCTTTTAAGTTCTAATTCTAATATTAACTCCTTTAATCGTATGTAATAAAAGGCTAATATGCAAATAGACTGAACGGCTGATCACCAGGAATCAAACAACTGGTCGCTATTACGTGCACTGACAGGGGGCATGCGGGGATTGGCGGACGTAGTGGGATGGTGGAGCATGTGAGTGGTGGCACCAGACCACGGCAGGGCGCCCGTCACTGTCATTGGGGCAAGCCTCTGGTGGTTACTGAAAATTCTTCGCTCCAGCGTGCCACGGTCTCACCTGCTGCCGGCACTGGAGCCACTGCTCGCACCAGCTGCTGGCAACCAGTGCCGGTCCCAATTGCTCGACACCGTCAGCGGGTGCTGCTGGCCCTGATCACCCCTGAAGGCTTCTCCACCTCCCCCTGATCCTGAGGGGCGATAGGGGTAGCAGCTGCCACTTGCACCCACCAACCGTGCTGGCCCCACTCGCAACTGCTGCTGCCACCAGTCCCAATCGCTCTGCACCATCAGTGCATCGGAGCAGCGGCAGCGGGAGCAGGGCTGCTGGCAAAGAGGAGTCCGGGGGCCACGCCAGGATGGGGTGACACCCACCCCTGTGCCCACCATAGCCACATGGCCCACAGCTCCTCTCAAGGTACAGGAATTTATGCACTGGGCCCCTATTCTTGAAATATTTAAGAGAGGTTCTGGCCATGGCAAGTATGGCTGTTGGTTGGAGCATCGTCCTAAATGCCAAAAGTCATGGATTCAATTCCTAGTCAGGGAACATACCCAGATTATGGTTCAATCCCTGGTCAGGTGCTGAAGGAAGGCAACCAATTAATGCTTTTCTCACATGGATGTCTGTCTGTCTCTCTCTCCCCCCTCCTTTCCTCTCTCTAAAAGCAATTTAAAAAGCAACAAAAACTTATCTTCAGGTGAGGATTTAAAATATAAAATAGGTTTTATTTCTAAGCTCAATCCAAGATAGATACAAATGTAATTGTAGGGAAAAATAAACACTAAAGATGGGAATCTGGAATTCTCTGATGTTTCGATCTGAAGGCAGTAATGACCTTACCACCAGTGCAAAAATGGAACTTTGGCAGACCAGGGCATTCAAAGCAGAACCACTAACAAATGTAGTTGTCTGGGATCACATAGCCAAAGCCCAGGTTTTGGAGATCTCCCAGTAGTCCTTCCAAATCCCACTAAGCCTCCCTTGTCAGCAGTAGCCTTCCTCCCTGATTCGAGTCTGAGGCCCAGAGTACGAAATTCGTGCACTGGGGGGAAGGGTCCTCGTCAGCCCAGCCTGCACCCTCTGGCATCCCTTGGGGGATGTCCAGCTGCAGGCCTAGACCCTATCCCCCTGTGGGGTTAGGCCTAAACCAGCAGCTGGACTTCCCTCTCACAATCTAGAACCGCTGGCTCCTAACTGATCACTTGCCTGCCTGCCAGATTGCCCCTAACCACCACTGCCTCAGCTCCCGCCACTGCAACTTCATCCAGGATGATGTCTGGAAGGTTATTCAGCTTTCCGGTCTAATTAGCATATTACGCTTTTATTATTATAGATTTGTCATCTTACCTAAGGTCCCCTTCTCAACAAGCTGATCATTCTCAACCTCTCCACCTTTTCCTTACTCCCAGACCCATTGCTACATTCATATCCCATGTTTCAAGAGAAGTTAAAGGAAGAACTGCACTTCCAGGAGGTTTCATTTATTTAGAAACATTGGAAATAGATCCAATGGAAGTTAGACAAACAAAATGTTTAAACAAGCCAAAATCATTTGTATAAATGTAATGAACAGAGATTTTGGATTAAATGTTACCTTTTAATATTTCGCAAGGTTGGCTGCGTGAAACCTGGACCCAATGGCCAATATTAAACAAATATAAGAGGCCATGGAGATATACGCTAGACCCATGTTTGGTAAACCGTGGCTCTCGAGCCACATGTGGCTCTTTGGCCCTTGAGTGTGGCTCTTCCACAAAATACCACAGCCTGGCGAGTCTGTTTTGAAGTGGCATTAGAAGAAGTTAAAAATTTGGCTCTCAAAAGAAATTTCAATTGTCGTACTGTTGATATTTGGCTCTGCTGACCAATGAGTTTGCCGACCAGTGCGCTAGACCACAGGCCAGGTCTAGCCTGCTATTTCCTGTTTGGGTGAGTAAAGTTTTGTTGGAACATAGTGAAACCCCTTTATATTGTCTCACTCCCGTTTAGCTATAACGTAAAGCTGAGTAGCTCATATAGAGACCATCTGGTCCACAGAGCCTAAGACATTTACAAACTTTTTTTACAAAAGTTTGCCAACCATTCTCCAGTGTAGACAAGTTTATCCCAATGATTCGCAAAGTGTGACTGACCCACAGAACAATCGGGGGGTAACTAGAACACATACAGGGGAACAGTAAGGTCAAAAATATTTTCATAATAATACTAAGATGATATTTGTCTTTTACACCTTGTTGACATTTGCACAAGTGATAAAATTGCTGACACCTTCACATAAATTGAAGATAGTAACACCAAACTGAACTTTTTATCATTATATCCTTTACTTCAAGACACTCAAAATGAAAAAGACAGCAGGTTTATTTTGAAACATACTGATGTACTAGAATTATATTATTGAATCCAGGCCATTAAGTATACCATTTTTTTAATATTCTATGTGACAAAATGACAAGCATATGTAAAGCACTTCTGCCACTTACAAAGTATGTCTGTCTCATGGAAACATGCCTATGTAATTGTTTTGGCTGTATGTATAACTGGCTGCTTTTTTCATCGAATACATCTAAAAAATTACAATCTTTGGTTATTCAGACTTGGGTTTTTGGCAGATAATTTTGAGAAAATGTCAAATTGAGCCTATTATTTTAATGAACAACTGACAAACTTGTTACCAATGAAAAAAGTGTGACTCTTTAAAAAGAAAGTTTGTATCTGCCACTATGAACTTTAGAGTTTACCAGTACCTAAGATTCCTCTTATAAAATCCTTAAGATTATTAACAAATGTGACTTGTTAATAAAATGTATTCACATCTGCAGATCTGCACTACAATGAACCAGTGTTTTCCAAATGATCACCTTATGCTAGAAAATCATGCATGAGTAAAATATCCAAAGTGATAGTTCAATGAATATTAGCATCAAGATTACCTTAAAAATCCATTGACATGGAGTCATATTCCACAATGAAACTAATGCTTAAGAAATTATCAGTTGTTGCATTCTGATTTAGTATCAAGGAAAAATATCCACAATTATCAGAAAGGCTATTTAAATAGCCCTCTTTCCAATTTTATATAAGTGAAAGGCTGGATTTTCCATATAATTTATTATTTCCATTTCTAATACAGAAAATATTGATAACCCATTTAAGCAAAATCACTTTGCAGTCCTTAGTAATTTTTGAATATGTAAAAGTGTACTGAGACCAAAGTAAGAACCACTTACTCTTGGTTTCTACCTATTTAAAGGGCAACATACACAAAGTGTGCACACACACACACAGGAAAATATGATAAAGTCTACATGTGACCAGCAAATCCTAAGATATTCACTATATGTCCCTTCGAAGAACAAATTTCCTGGCCCTTAGTCTACAGGAAGGCACACAAAGAGTGATGGTAGCAGGTGTACTGGGAATTATTACACACCTGGGAGAGGCCGGAGAATACTCCCCTCAGCACAGCTTTGAGAAACACCTCGAAAGGCTCTCTGCAGGATGGCAGAGGGAGAAAAAAACCACCAAAATTCTATGAATTTCAATGGAATACCAGGATTCTGGAGTGGCAGAGGCCAATTACTGATCCTTAACCAGAGAGATGATGTGGTGCCATGACAGACAGCAGAGCAGTACATGGTTTGACCCAGAAGCCTTGAAGTGGCTGTCTCTAAGGTGTGCAGAGAGCTAACTTAAATCAAAAGGCTCACTATTCCGCACTCAATTCCACTATCTGAGTTGGTCCCCAACTACAATGCCAAATATTTATACTGCTGTCTTTTTTCTAGCCCTCACCAAAAGCACTTGAGACAATTTTCCAGGTGAGTGTATTCAGGGAAGGTACTTAACCAATTCTGGGGGACTACTGAGCACTGGCTCCGAGGGGATTCTAGCACCACCGAGACCCATCAGATTACTGGTGACTGAGAAGTCTGGGCCCGGGGGGCCCCTCATCAGAGGTAAGAGCTATCTCCTTATATCCGGAATCTGCAGTAAAAGCAGCTGATGGGGAATTCCTGTTGGTTTCCTAAGCCACAGAATGAGGACCAAGTAAAATATCCAAAACTGTCTCTCGCTTCAAACCATATAGGGGAGGAGATTTCCATCACAGTTTTATCTGACTTAAGCGTATGTCCTGAATGAAATGTGTAAAAGCATGCAACAGATGATTATAAATTTAATCAGGTAGTGACTCCAATAAATCTGCTGTTTCACATATGATCTCTTTCCTGGAGCAAATCAACAAGGCCTAGTGGCCTGGCATGTAGCTACTGGTTTGGTGATTTCTTTCCCATCTACACCTATTAGTATAATTCAGGGGTTGACAAACTTTTTTTTTTTTGGGGGGGGGGGCGGGGGCGGGGGCAGTAATTGTTAGCCAGGTGATCTCTGCCACAACTACTCACTCTGCCAACAGCAGCCACAGGCAGAGGGAAGGAACAGGCATCTCTGTGTTCCAATATGGCTGTACTGACAAAACACCAGCAGCAGGTTGCACTCCCACAGGCATGATTTGTTCACCGCTGGTGTAGACCACAAGCAGCAGTTTGACTTTACCCACAGTGACAGCAATATACTTTCAGTCTTATCTCTGGGTTATACCAACTCTCCAGTCCTCTGTTAAAATCTAGTAGTTGATTTTATTTGCTAGTCCTCAAGATACCACATTATACATTTATGGCAATATGCTTCTTAAGCCTACTAAAAAGAAGTAACTATGTGAGCTAACCAGGGGAAGACACGTTTATTACCAGAGTGAGCAATAAAGACCATGAAAAGTGAGGATCTGGTCAGCACAGAAAAATTTCTAAGTATCCCAGGGTCTGAGCATGAGGTGTTCCCTCCACGGTGAACAAGCAAGATGCCATTAAGTGAGCATCTCTGAATTTTGGGTGCAATATATAGTACATTTGGGTATGTTTCTGTGACTCACCTATGAAATAACTTTTAAAGCGGCCTGTTCTGTGTAAGATCCACAGCAAGAGACGCTCTTGCAATAGGTCCAAACTATCATGCAAGCTGCTCTACCCCTTGCGCCATCTTTACCACAGATACACGTCTGCAGCAGGAATAAATACTGAATGAAAACTGTTAGCAAGTCCTATAAGACAGTCAGTTGAGACCCTTAGGATTTTTGGAGCTGGTAACTATTTTCCTCTGGTAAATGGCGTGCTACTGGGTCTATACAGAAACTGAGAAATTTTACGTGGTCTCCTAAGTTACCATGTTACCTGAGTTGTCCATCATAAAATAGATGTGGCATATATGGGCTGGAGCTTAAACAAATCCTGATGGCACAATAAGGTCCAAGAGGTGCAGGTTCCCAAGATTCTTACTCCTGCTACATTGCTGCTTTGCTCTCCGTCACAAGTATGGCATTCAATATGGGTTGGAGAGGAAACCGACCAACCTGGTTTCCTCATAATTCTGCACAATCTGCTGACACGATTCAAAAGCACAGCTCAAGTACTAGAGCCCACTGAGAAGTGATCCTGAAGAACAGCAGCGAAGGGAAATCTTCCCAGCAGCAATGTGTTTGGAGTTGCCTCAGAGAAATGGCCAGGGCTACAACAGGGATGCATGGATGATAGCCAAAGACTTGCCTGGACAGCGAGAGACTTGGAAGAAACTAGACTAGATCTGGTGGCAATATTTGCAGAAGAGAAATACAGATGAACCTCCTGAAAATGGGCACAAACGATAAGGATCTGTAAGTCCTGTGAGTATATAATGTCCCACTTTGAGGAACCTCCTAATAATCAGATGGGCAAGATGAACATTCTGTGACTATCAGTCTTTAGCCACACCAGTCCTGTTCGAAATGCTGACATGCAGGAGGTGAGGTTATGTACTGGACTCAGCGATGGGGGCTGCCACGCACACCGAGCCCCCACTATTGAAGCACTTCCATGGGAGACGAGCCAGTGACAGGTCAACTACCCTTGACCATTTCCATCCTGAGAAGTAATCTGTTCTCACAAAAACAGTCCATTATTCTCTATATAGATTTCTTTTGCATGCCCACAATGTTTCTGCGAGAAAAACCATTCCTGAACTTACAAAATGCCTTGTCACTGCTATGGTGTTCCACTAGGACTGCTGCTGAAGAAGGGATTTTACTCTCCAGTGGAAGGTGTGCAGCCATGGACTCAGGCCCCTGGGAGTCCTAATCTCATCACGTATGCCAATCCCTAAAGCAGCTGGCCTGGCACAATTGTCGACCAAACTACTGAAAATTCAGTTATAGCACTAAATAGTTGAAATTTTGCATGGCTGGATTAAAGAATGCATACATGCTCTGGACCAGACACCACTCTGGGAGACTAATTCTCCCATATTTAGAATACATGAATTGGAGAACAAGGCATAGAAATTACTCTATTGTCCCTAAATATATTTGCAAAAATTTTGCTTCTTGTCCCTACAATTTGGGGCCACAGATTTTAGAGCAGATATAGTCCCCCTAACCTCCCACAAAAAAAGAAAATCCTTTACCAAGAGATACAGCCAGGGTCCCACTAAACTGAAGCTTAAACTACAACTTGGCTAATTAGGGCTCCTCAGGCCACTGAACCAACAGGCAAAGGAGGAGGCTATATCGATATAACTGAATTCAATTATCTCTGGGAAACAGTTTCTCCTATATGAGGGCAGAGGGGAATATTACTGGAAGTCAGGAGCTTTTCCAATGTGTCTCTTGGCACTGCTGTGACCAAAAATAGAGTCAAATGAGCCCCAACCAGTTTGAGTCAGTGGTTAGAGCATCCACCCGAGGTCCAAAGGGTCACGAATTTAATTCCCAGCCAAAGCCACCTATCTCGGTTGCAGGGCTGATCCCTGGCCCCAGTCGGGGTGCAAACAGGCGGCAACCATTGTCTCTCTTACATCAATGCTGCCCTCCACCCCTATCCCCCACTATCTCCAATAAATAAATAGAAAAAATATCCTCAAGTGAGGATTACCAAAAAATAAATAAGTCAAATGAAAAACTATCAGCAACTATATTAGAGGATGGACCATTACTAACAGTCTCCTCAGATCAACAAGGAAAACCAGTTGAGGTAATGTCTAAGGTAGAGTGGGTGTGTTAATAGAAGCAAGATGTGAATACCTACTAGAGTTACAGGGTTAATTACAGCAATAAAGACTATAGGACTTAAGATTGCATAAATCAATCAATCGTCATCTCTTTTCCTTCTCCCATTTCCCTAGTATGTAACATGTGTTGTGGTAACGATAGTTAACCCTATATTTCAGCATTCAACTTGCAAAATATCAAAGAGAGATGTATCTGTGTGAAAAATGAATGGATATCTCTGAGATAGGCTAGAATGGCCTAAATTTGACTCTCACCTTTTGAAGACAGGGTTCGGTAATCTGAGGAGATATGAGACATATAAGCTCAATCACGTTAGACAGAAACATAACATTCAAGTATCTTTATTTGGCAGTTCAATCTGAGTAAAAGAGATTTGTGGTTACTGAGTTTAAACAAGGTATACAGTGCTAGACGACTGTCGTCATCTTGCCATTGCCCTCACCTCTTTTCTCATCTGCAATGTAAAGCAGATTCTCTACTTCCCAGAATCCCCTTTATAAGTTCAAGTTTGCCCATGAAAAGAACAGGTACAAGTCTGGAGAGTAGAAAAGCAGCCCAGGCTAACTCTGCAGAAGTGGCTGTCTCCAGATGCAGTTTCACAGGAGCCTCCTGCCAAGGAAATGGGAACTACCCATTGTGTGCTGCAGATGGAGCCACAGCATTGGGGCTTGAAGAGATTCTTGAATGTTGCAGCAGCTTCACAGTGAGCCATGGAAACCATGAGCTTTGGTGTGTGCTTAATGTCTCTTTTCCTCATATTTCACTCAGAATTCTCCTGGCCTTCAGTAGTGACTACCTTGGCCTTACTGCCCCAGTTCTATAAAACATTTCAGGCAGGTTCTAACTCCTATATTGCACCCTCTAATTCCCACAGAATACAGAAGAGTTTCACTGTACACCAATATATATTACACAGCAGAAAGTCAATCACAAGTGACTGTGTAAAAGTGGTAAGGCGAGAAACAGAAATTCAAATATAATGTACATATAACTATATTCACCTGGAAGAAGAATTGATAGAACTAATTGTAATGTTCTAGAAACTTTTTATTAAGCCATAAAATCCCTCAATAAATTTGAAGAAACAGAAAACCTGGGGAACATTTTCTCTAATAAAAAGTGTTATTAGTAACAATAAAAGTAAAAAAAAAAAAACACTATATAAAATTTGGGGTTTAAAAACATCTTTTGAACCACCAAAGAAATAAATGAAGTTGTAACATCAAAAAAGTAACAATAATGAAACTTATATAGCCCAATCTAGAATTGTCTTTACTTAATACTGCTCAGAGAAAAACTGTTATCTTTTATACATACATACACAAATTTAAAAAAAAAAAAAAAACACAAAAATAAGTAATTTTCAATTGAAGAATTAAGAGGAAAAAATTTCAAAAAAACCAAAGAAATAAATTTATACCCTAACCAGTTTGGCTCAGTGGAGAGTTGGCCTGTGGACTAAAGAGTCCTGGGTTCAACTCTAGTCAAGCACACACGCCTTGGTGGCAGGCTTAAACCCTGGCCCTGGTCTCGGCGGGTACGGGAGGCAACCAATCCACATTTCTCTCTATCCTTCTTTCCCCCTCCCCTGCACTCTCTATCTCTGAAAATCAATGGAAAAATATCCTCGAGTGAAGATTAACAATAAAAGAAATTTGTAAGGAAGGGAAAATAATCTCTTGAAAGTACTTTGAAATTTTCAAAAAAAAATTTTCTCTGGAAACCCAAAACTTTAATTCATTATTAAAATCTACTATAGATTTTCAAAATGTTTACAATAAACATTTAAAAAATAAAAGTTTTAATTTCATAAATATGTCCCAATTGCTCCATTAACCAAGTAAATGAATAAATCAAGGTACTATGCTTACCTACACACAAAATTGACATTTGAATCATCAATATTTTTATTTTATAATCACAGACTAAAGTTCTTACCTTTCTCCTATTTGATTCTCAAGATGTTTAACTTTTTCTAATAACTCTTTCTCAACAGCTTCTCTCTCCAATTTAAATTCATTTAGGGCCGTCTGAATAGCTTCTTCTTTTTCACTATTAAGCTTCTGAATTAACTCTTCTCGGTCTTGTTCCTGGCTCATTATGAATTTCTCTTTGTCTTTCTCAAGTTTCTGGATAACAGCTTCATACTTCTCCTCTTGTTGGGTGAGTTTCTCAGCTTTTTGTTTTTCAAGCCCACTCAATGCAGCGTCCAGTTTACCCTGCAGTTCAACTATTTCTTCTTTCAGGTTTTTTTCTATTTCAAATGCTTGATGATGCAATGCTGTTACTTGGTTTAATTCAGCTTTAAGCATGTTAGATTCTTCTTCATGTCTACTAATCAGCTCTGAAATACATTGATCTTTTTCAATTGTCATTAAAGTTCTTAGCTCTGCCAAGCCCACCTGATAATTTTCATTATTTTCCTGAATCTTTTGGTTTAGTTTACTTATCTCTGTTCTCAAATTTTCCGTCTCTTGTTCAAGGAGCGATTTTAAGGTCTCATTCTGCTGGGCTTTGCTTTCTTCCAACAAAATTTTTATTTCATCTGTTTCCGCTTCCTTCAATGCAAGCTCAACCTCTAACTTACATCTCGTATCTGACAAATCAGAAACCTTGAGTTTCAACTCTTGCAGCTGTCGCTCTTTCTCCTGGATAACTGTGGCGTGGGACTCCTTTATCTGATCAATTCTTTGTTGGTTTTCAGTTTTTAATTTCTCCAAAGCAGCTCTGTGGTCCGTCACAGCTTTCTCGAACGCCTGCGTGTGCCTGACATGCAGGGCGTCCTCCAATTCCCTGAGATGGCTTCGCTCCAAGCTCTGCAGTTCTGTCCTCAACAGCTGCATCTTCTCATCATTTTCAACATGGAGTTTTTTAAAGTCTTTTAATGCTTTCTCTTGTGACTCCTTCAGTTCTTTAATTTCACAATTCTGAGTGTGCATTACGTTTTCCATTTCTAACAGCTTCTGGTCCTTTTCATTCTGCAGGCAGATGATAGCTTCTTTTTCATGCTTAACCAAAGCAAATTCATTATCTTTATTTTGTAACACCTCCTCAAGGCATACTAAGTCTCCCTTTAGCTTTTTAATTTTACTTTCATTTTCTTCACTGTCTTTGATTAGTGCATCAAGTTTGTCTTCATAATCACTTTTTAGAGACTGCAATTCTTTTTGATGTTTTTCATTTAGTGTTATTTCCACAGAGTATTTTACCTTTTCAATAATGTTCCTTATTTCTATTGCTATACACTTTAAAGAATTTGAGAAATCACACTGTTCTCTTTGTACAAATGTTCTGAAGTGGCAAAGGTCTTCCTTGATGGTTTGTATAGTTAATTGTGAGTCTTGCGCAACAACCCTACATTTTTCCAACTGGACATTTAGAGACACATGATCCCCTGAATCCTCTTTACCACATATATTGGTATCCTGCATACGTCTACTGTCTATTGCATTGATAACTGATGAGTAAAGTGATTCCACCATCATTTCTGGACTTTGTGGATCACTTATAGGATTAGGAGATGATAAATTCTCTTCTATTACAAACTCATTCACAGCAGACATAAAATCTGATTCAGGACTTTCTGCTAATGAATCCAAATCTAAAGAAACTTGGTGAACAGTCTGTTCTCTGTTTGGATGGGGGATAGTTTCAAAATCAAATGTATGTGCATCAATGCTATCTGGAGACAATTCTTCTAAGGGACATACTGCAGGACATAAGGGATCCTGAACAGTGAGTGGAGGAGGAGTTCTTGGTGAGGTAGTTGTTGTAATTCCTGTTGCACTTTCTACTCTTGGTGAGGAAGTCGACTGTGGGGATGTCTGACTCATGGATGCCTGAAAGAGAGAGAGACAAGGTTATACAACTGCAGCAGTATCAACATTTGCACTAATAAAGTGAACCATTTGAAACAACTTAATTTGCCTTTTGTTCACTCAGTAGATCTGTAATGGTCTGTGACATTTCATCCAAACTTTGTGCTGCTTTTACCAAATTATGTAGAGAAAGTACATGCTGGTGTAGAGGTTCAAAGTCACAAAGTAAGGGGACCCTGAAACAAAATGTAAACAAATTAGATTTCTGATTTCTTAATTAAAAGATGAATAAGTACAACCAAATATTTTAAGCTATGTAAAAAATCACTACTTCAGCTCTTGCCGGTTTGTATCAGTGAGTAGAGAGAGAGCCTGTGGACTGAAGGATTCTATTCCAGTCAAGGGCACATGCCCAGATTCCAGGCTTGATCCCCAGTAGGGGGCATGCAGGAGGTAGCCGATCAATGAGTCTCTCTCATCATTGATGTTTCTGTCTCTCTCCCCCTCTCCCTTCCTCTCTGAAATCAATAAAAATAAAGACACAAAACTACTGCCTTAACATCCTTTTTCAATCATTACCAGAAAAAGCTCAAGAAACCTAAGCCATCATCATTAAAATATTAGGAATCTCCCATAGTATACAAAGCAGGAGTGACTACTAGAAAATAATTACTACACATAAGACATTAATTTTCTGTTCACTTTAATATTCCCCAGAAATTTCCTAAAGCAGTCATAGGAGGGTCAGCCTATCATAAAACAGTTCTCTATTCTGGCATCTCCTAGGAGGGCTGGTGCTCCTTTCCACAGCTCCAGAATGAGGAAAACAGAGTAAGGTGATATCTACAGTTAAAAATACTAATGACATTTACCTGAGGAATGGCTGAACTTCTGAAGGACAAAATGACTGCAGAAACTGTAAATCTTTTAATGAAATATCTGGAAGCTCACAGTCAAACTTTCGAGGTTTCTGAGTCTGTACAAAATAATAATAATAATAATCATTCACCACAAAATATACAAATAATAAGTGGTCTCATTATAATCAAATTGAATAAAAGTTAAACAAAATGCTTCAAAAAATTACATTTAATAGAAAAATAATAAATTAAATATGAAGAACTAATCAATGACATGATGTACTATTTTTCTAAGTCTTAAATAACTGGGATACAGTTGTTGGTAATCAACTGGTGTATTTGTCCCTGCCCTTTTGTTTTCAGCATCTTTTTATGGGAAATTTAACATTTTCATCGACATTAAAGGAGTCATTTCACTAGTATATAGATTATTTCCTAATTTTTCCTTGACCTATAAAATAATCATGAAGCTCTATCTGGCCCTAGCCCTATATCTACTCCTATCACCTGTTCACATACCTTGTTGTTTTAATTTGGTAAAAATCATTTTTTCCCATGTAACATTTTCTTCCTTGCCATTTTTTAGAATACAAACCCTTAGCCCTAGCCCCATGGTCGGGAAACTGCAGCTCGCAAGCACATGCAGCTCTTTGGCCCCTTGAATGTGGCTCTTCTACAAAATATCACAACCTGGGCAAATCTATTTTGAAGAAGTGGCATTAGTTTAAGTTTAAAAAATTTGGTTCTCAAAAGAAATTTCAATCGTTGTACTGTTGATTCAGTCAACAGAGCCAAACTGTTTGACTCTGTTGACTAATGAGTTTGCTGACCACTGCCCTAGCCCATTTGCCTCAGTGGATAGAGCATCAGCCTGCAGACTGTAGTGTCCCAGGTTCGATTCTAGTCAGGGGCACATGCCCGGGTTACAGTCTCAATCCCTAGTAGAAAGCATGCAAGAGGCAGCCAATCAATGACTCTCTATCATCATTGATTTTTTTTTCTCTCTCTCTCTCCCTTCCCCTCTGAAATCAATAAAAAATATTTTTTTTAATATAAATACAAACGCTTAATTTTAAAAAATTTCTGATAAGTGCTACCATTTCTTTATAATATGGCCAAGAAATGACCTTTAAAAATAACTCAATTTGTTTGCATCATTACCCTAAGTAGATGTAGAAGTGTCAAGATGCTCTTCATTAAACAAGTGTGGGAACCCTATTAAATCACTCATTCTTGATGTTCAAAAATGCATGCATTTAAAGTCCTAAGAAAGCCTGTGGCACAGAAAATGGCACAAGCAGAATGTCTGGGTGTAGGAGAGGAGTAGGGGAGAGAGTAGGGAACCTACAGCATTTCGTAAACTTCTTTGACCGTGAAGTCTGATTTAGAAATATACCAAACTGCCGATACTGGTTTGGCTCAATGGTTAGAGTGTCGGCTTGGGGACTGAGGGGACCCGGGTTCGATTCCGGTCAAGGGCATGTACCTTGGTTGCGGGTATATCCCCAGTAGGGGGTGTGCAAGAGGCAACTGATTGATGACTCTCTCTCATCGATGTTTCTGGCTCTCTATCTCTCTCCCTTTCTCTCTGTACAAAATCAATAAAATATATTTAAAAAAAAAAAAAAAGAAAGAAAGAAAAGAAATATACCAAACTTATATTTTATGGTTTTAATTAAAGCCACTTGAAGAGTTACCCTATTCTGATTTGTTGAAACATAAAATGAAAGAAAAGGGGTTGTTGGGTAAAAGAATGAAGAGAGGAAGAAAATAGGTGAGAACAGGAGAAAAAGAAAAGGAAGAAAGAAGTAAAAAGAATTAAGAAAAAGGTAAAGAGGAGAAAGACAAAATACAATTAAGAGAATCTAGTCTTATCAATCTTAACAGTGCAGTAAGACATCCCCTTGAGTGATTAAGACTCTAAATAAAAAACTATAAATATATTTGAAACCTCTATAGCAGCTGGTGTTTTTAAAGCCAAAAGCTTTTTTATGTTGACTATATTAAATATATACATACACATACATACATATGGCTAATATGCTAAGTGTCTGTCCGGGTAATGACATCTCGAAGCAACGTCTGGCTTCCTCTCCCTAGCAATGAGCATTATAGCCAGGTGGAAACATTTTACAGTGTAACCAAATGTCTGTGAAGTGTTTTCCTATGCCTCATTTCATTTAATACTCACAGAAGTCCTAAAGTAGGTAGATAGGAGACTTGGTAGAAAAAAAAATTTTTTTTTTAATTAGCCAGAAAACGGAGATTTAGAAAGCTTAGAAAATTGATGCGAATGAAAAGAAATGGTGGACTTTCAAAATGACTTCAGGTTTTCTCATTGTGCAGAATATAGTCAAACACTGCTGCAGTTAAATATTTTACCCTTTGTTCTTCCAGTGTGAACTACAATAATAATCTGCTTTGTGTTCATATTTACTGCTGTGTTACTGACAATTACCTGAAAGAGAAGTTGGAGTGCTTCACTGGGCTGAAAAAAGTTCAGCTAAATTAGAAAGCAGGTATGATTAAGCGAGTTTATTCTATATTTATAAAAGGCTAAGTTGACTCGCCCATACAAGATACATATAAAGCTCTCGCTGGAGCCAATCGCATGCATGTTTCCAGCCGTCGTTGTTAATAGTGAATTTGGCTGACACTTCTATTATAGAGAACGGGCAAAGAGCAAAATATTTCTTCTAATTAATTTCCTTTCAATGTGCATGAATTCGTGCACCGGGCCACTAGCATTCTGATAAATACTTCTACTTCTGAAATAAAGGTTGAATAAAGACAAAATTTGGTCATGGTTAGGAAATAAATACATACACAAAAGGACGGTGGCCAGGAATCCAATCCTCTAAATAGGCGATTTCTTAAAAAAGACTTCCCTGTGTAAAGAAATTAATACAATTATAACTTTGAGATAAAAAACAAAAAAAACCCTCTGATTTGTGGGGAGGGGAAATTAATAATACTTCAAGTTTAAAAGTAATAATGAATTCAACTCTACAGTCCTAAAATTTTTCTATAGATTTCAATAGTAATTAAAATCATATACATACTATGTAATGCTATGTTCATATTTATAGACTAAAACAGCATTTTACTTAAAAAAAATAAACAAGTTGTTAATGAAGAACACTTACTAAATAATTTCCCAAAGGATTCCCTTTTTGACTTTTCAGCTTCATATAATCGCTTTCCATCTTTGACTAAAGCACCAGCCCACTAAAAAGAGGAAAGCTTGTGTTAATATCACTCAACGATTCATTAAGACTCATACACAATTAAAACAGAATTCAACTTGCATACCTCCCTGTAGTGTTTTATGAACATTTTTCTCCTTACAACTTCAACAACAGCTAAGCAGTACATCTGAGGAACTGTACTAAGAGCTTCAACAATTTTCACTCTTTCTAACAGCTCTATTACGAGGCGAAGTAAAGCTTGCAATTTCTCTCCATCTTGATCAGCATGAAGCATTACAAAGCAACACCACCTATAGAATGAAATTTACAAACTATAAAAATAATCTAAGTTCAATATAGTGGCACCACCACTTGGGAGAAATCAAACATCATCAATTCTAAACATCCTAAATAAGATAACAAAATCACTTACTTCAATCTGACATGGAGATTAGTTGCTAGCTCTTGTTTGGCAGTGGTACACTTCTGTTTAATATCCAATAGTTTTCTATGATTTTGCAACATAATCATCAACTGGTTTGCATGACTCAGGCATAAATCCGGTAATACAGATGCATCCTTCAAGTTTTCTGCTCTCATCTGATTAGCTAAAAATCCCTTTGAGAGAAAATATTTTTAAAGTATTAAGTTGGTTACATGAGAGACATAAACATTCACTTAGTAGGAATATCTTTATGTTAAATAAGAACTGTCTTCCTTTCAAAGATTGTAAAATCTACTCTTTTAAATGTGTAACATGTGGTCATAACAAAAGATTCAGTTTTTAAGAAATCTATATTCTAATCTATTCCACTGACATGCTAGAAAAAAAAAGTTAAGCCCAGGGAGATAGTCACTTATCCAGATACATTTAATAACTTAATTAGAACTAGAAGGTATGTTTCTAGACATCTACTAAACATGTCGGTAAGAGCACGATATTAAATGAAATATGGTCAGTGATTTAAAGCCATGAAAGAGTAGCTGATTTGCCAA
This sequence comes from Nyctalus aviator, assembly GCA_036971965.1. Classification (NCBI taxonomy): domain Eukaryota; kingdom Metazoa; phylum Chordata; class Mammalia; order Chiroptera; family Vespertilionidae; genus Nyctalus; species Nyctalus aviator. Next base: position 9,448,940 of record CM072935.1, on the reverse strand, counting down.
AACCGGTTTGGCTCAATGGATAGAGCGTCGGCTTGGGGACTGAAAGGTCCCGGGTTCAATTCCAGTCAAGGGCATGTACCTTGGTTGCAGGCATATCCCCAGTAGGGGGTGTGAAAGATGCAGCTGATCAATGACTCTCTCTCATTGATGTTTCTAACTCTCTATCTCTTTCCCTTCCTCTCTGTACAAAATCAATAAAATATTTTTTTAAAAGAATAGCTGACTTAATCTTGAACAATATTTAATTGTATAGTGCATACTTCTTGATATAAAAAAAAATTAACTTTGCACTTTTTATTGAAAAGCCATTCCTCTCAGTATTTCTTAACTATCTTTTGTTCCACTGACACGTTTTGTGCCATCTTTAGAGCAGTGAGTAAGCTCTACAATTTTATAGTATACTAGAGGACTGGTGCACAAAATTTGTGCACAGGGGTGAAGGAGGGGTGCCCTCAGCCCAGCCTGCACCCTCTCCAATCTGGGACTCCTCAAGGGATGTCCAACTGCCCATTTAGGCCTGATCCCAGTGGGATCAGTTGGACATCCCTCTCACAATACAGGACTGCTGGCTCCCAACTGCTCACCTGCCTGTCTTCCTGATTGCCCCTAACTGCTTCTGCCTGCCAGTCTGATCACCCCCTAACCACTCCCTTGCCAGCCTGATGGATGCCTAACTGCTCCCCTGCCAGCCTGCTTGCCCCTAACTTCCCTCCTCTGCTGGCCTGGTCACCCCTAACTGCCCTCACCTACAGGGTTGACCGCCTCCAACTGCCCTCCCTTGCAGGCCTGGTCCCTCCCAACTGTCTTCCCTTGCTGGCCATCTTGTGTCCACATAGGGGCAGGATCTTTGACCACATGGGGGCAGCCATCTTGTGTGTTGTAGTGATGGGCAATCTGCATATTACTTTTTTATTAGATAGGATAGAGGCCTGGTGCACGGATGGGGGCCAGCTGGTTTGCCCTGAAGGGTGTCCAGATCAGGGTGGGAGTTCTGTTGGGGGGGAGGGGGGCTGCCTGGGTGTGTGTGGGGGGGGAAGGGGGGGTCTGTGGTGATTTGCACGCCGGGGCCAACTACACTGCCTGGCGACCTAAGTGGAGGCCCTGGTATCTGGAATTTATTTACCTTCTACAATTGAAACTGTAGCATGGAGCTATTCAAGCCTTCTGCTTGATCCCTGGCTGCTGCCATCTCTGTTTGGATTTTGTTTACCTTCTATAATTGAAACTTTGTAGCCTTGAGTGAAAGCTTAGGCCGGCTAGGACAGGCAGAAAGCTTGGCTTCCTCTATTGCCTGGAAAACCCAAGCCTCCCTCCTGCTCTCTGTGGCTGTAGCCATCTTGCTTGGGGTTAGTTGCATACTTGCTCTGATTGGCTGGTGGGCGTGACTGGTGTAGTGGAGTGATGGTTAATTTGAATATTACTCTTTTATTACCGTGTTTCCCCAAAAATAAGACCTAGCGCTTGGAAAAATAAGAGATTCCCTGAAAATAAGATCTAGCTCATCTTTGGGAGCAAAAATTAATATAAGACACTGTCTTATTTTCGGGAAAACAGGGTAAGATTTTATTATTTGGTAGGAAAAAACTTTTTCTTAGCTATCCTCACTCATTTATTTTCATAGGTGAACTTTACATCATTTTGTTAAGTAGGGAAGGAATTGTCTTTAGGCTATAAATTTAGACAGATGTGCCATACGTAAAAGTATTCTTTTATTCAAACCAGCCAAATGAAAGCCCAACAGCAAACACTTAAAAAATGTTCAGAGGTTATAATTATAATCTCTTGATGAGGTTATTACTAAGTATTTTTATTGTGTTAAATAAGGTTCTTTTCCTATTATATTTACTAGATAACACATTACTGAAGATTTCAAACTTGAGCATCCATCTGACTGCCATACTTACTGTATAAAATGATTATCTTTCTAGGGATTTAACCATTATGATCAGCAAAGAACAGCAAATGTGTCTTCGAAATTTCTAGTAGTTCTCTCCATTTCATGTTATTCTAAATATCATGAACATATTCAAATTTAAATGATGTGTATTTAAAATTAAGTCAAAATAGTCTATATATAAAAAGACAATTTCAATAGCAATTTTATCTTTATTTCAAAATGGAATATACTCTACTATGGTTATACTTTTCTGTAACGTAATTCATTTAAAAATAACATACTGCTTTTATCTCCTGTCAGTCTTAATAGGTTTTTAATTACTTTTTACTGAATCCAAGAAAAATATAGAATCTCCAAATCTAAATTTTGGACCATTAATAAAGGATTTCCTGACACCAAAACCACATTATTTGTAATATAGCACACTGAGAGAAAATACACCCGATTCAATCAAGACGGAAAGATCAGGAAAAAAGCGTGCCTGGGCAATGTTTCAGTGTTTAGGCTGTGCCTGAAGAAATACTAATATAGCCCAATGGCATGGCTAAGCGGCTGAGCATTGACTATGCCCAGTGAGGGCACATGCCCGGGTTGTAGGCATGTGTGGGGCATGCAGGAGGTAGCCGATCAATGAGTCTCATCGTTGGTGTTTTGCTCTCGCTCTCACTCGCACGCGCGCGCGCTCTCTCGCTCTCTCTCTCTCTCTCTCTCTCCCTCTTCCTCTTTGAAATCAATGAAAATATATTTTAAAAAAGAAATACTAGCCGGGACTGGTTTGGCTCAGTGGATAGAGCGTCGGCCTGGGGACTGAAAGGTCCCGGGTTCGATTCCGGTCAAGGACATGTACCTTGGTTGCAGGCGCATCCCCAGTAGGGGGTGTGCAGGAGGCAGCTGATCGATGATTCTCTCTCATCGATGTTTCTAACTCTCTATCCCTCTCTCTTCCTCTCTGTGAAAAATCAATAAAATATATTAAAAAAAGAAAAAGAAATACTAAAAAATACTGTCAACAGAAAAATTAAAAATAAACTAAAAAAGCCCTGGTCAGTTTGGCTCAGGGGATAGAGCGTCAGTCTGTGGACTGAAGGGTTTCAAGTTCGATTCCGGTCAAGGGCACATGCCTGGGTTGTGGGCTCAATCTCCAGGGGGGGTGTACAGGAGGCAGACAATCAATGATTCTCTCTCATCATTGATGTTTCTATCTTTCTCTCCCTCTTCCTCTCTAAAGTCAATTAAAAAATATTTAAAAAATAAACTAAAGAAATGCTAGAATATGCACATAAAGATAAATACACTAGAATATTAAAACAATGTTTATAATAAGAAAAAAATGGAAATAAACTAAATAATTACCAAAAGAAGTATAGTTAAATAAACTGATTGATTCATCCTATGGAGGTTTAAAAGAATGACACTGAAGAAGAAACAAAAGACCAAGAATTCAGATTTCTGCCTCTAGTGATGGCAGACTGTGATGTAACAGTAATATAAACCAATCTTCCTATGGCATTAGTTATTAGATATCCAAGAACAGTGAAGGAGTCAGACATATTGAAGGCACCAGGATTTAGAAAGAGGAGGAGACCTGGAGAGGTGAGTTAGGCAACTGGGAATGCCTTGCCCTAGAAACAATTGCTGATGCCTAAAAAAGAACCCAAGGCTAAGAATAGGTTAGCTTATGGAGCTAGACACCAGTGTCAGCCAAAGAAAATGACTATGGAACACTCCCCCAAAAAAGATATCTATATTTATAAAAGACTAAGTGTCCATCTGACCGGAAATTATGACGCACACTGACCACTAGGGGGCAACGCTCAATGCAGGAGCTGCTGAGGCACTATTAGCCCTGCATCTAGTTTACTGCACACTTGCGTTTGTGTTCCACACCCAGTACAACAGCAACTTTGCAGAGTGCCCTCTCGCACTCCGGAACTCCCCGGGATGTTGGAGAACCGGTTTCAGACTGATCCCCACAGGCCAGGCCAAGTGACCCCAGCTATTGGAGGGACCCTGCTCATTCCACAGAGGCCCTTCAAGCTACACTAAGGAGGGACCAGGGGAGGTTGGCTCCAGGGTGTGTCTGGCCTGTCTCGCCTAGTCACGCCCCACTGGCCACCTTCTAATTAATTTCCTTTCAATGTGCACAAATCCATGCATGGGGTCACAAGTATCCTAAGAAATTGATAGACTAAGCATCACAAGGACTGGAAAACCAACTTCCCATCTAAATCTCTGAAACAGGATTAAGGTGATGATCTAAAATTGTAATAGCCCCTACCACATGCCATAAGCAAACAAATTCTCTCTAGAAATCTGTAAGAAACAAAAGAAAATATTCATAGACACACAGGCACAGATAAAAGTGTTAACAGAGATAGCCTTTAATTACTATATGCTTAATGTATTCAAAGATAATGGATAAGATTAGATGTTTTGGTAGATAATTTGAGGCTATATAAATAAAAAAGTGTTTAGAGCTAAGATTAACAAAAAATATCAAATCACCTGAGCAAGTTCTTTCTGCTCATTCACTAGTCGGCCACAGCTAGCAATCATCTGATCCAGGGCATACAGCCGATCTTCGAGTCCTTTAATGGCTTTCATATTCTGATTATCAAGTTTGGCAATAGTTTGACGGCATTCTACTATAAATGGCCGAATAATCCTTGGATCAAGCTAAATGACAAGGACACATGAATAAATTGTCATCAAATAGTTTGATACAGCTTCAGAGAAAAATACAGTTATCTGAGATTTTATTTTCAAAAGAAGGTCAAGAATAGGATAATTAAGTTAATAAAACACAAGTACTATTGATGGTATGGAAATACATAATTTAGAATATAGCCCTAACCCAGTGGTCAGCAAACTCATTAGTCAACAGAGCCAAATATCAATAGTACAACGATTGAATTTCTTTTGAGAGCCAAATTTTTTAAACTTAAACTTCTTCTAACGCCACTTCTTCAAAACAGACTCGCCCAGGCCGTGGTGTTTTGTGGAAGAGCCACACTCCAGGGGCCCAAGAGTCGCAGGTGGCTCACCAGCTGCAGTTTGCCGACCGCGGCCCTAGCACTTTGGCTCAACATATATAGCATCGTCCTACAGACTGAAGGGTCCCAGGCTCGATTCCGGCCAAGGACATGTACCTTGGCGGCAAGCTTGGTCCCAGGCCCTGTCAGGGCACGTGCAAGAGGCAACCAATCAATGTGTCTCTCTCACATCAGTGCTTCTCTCTTTTATCTCTTCCCCTCCCTTCTACTCTCTCTAAAAAAGTCAATGGGAAAAAATTCTTGGGTGAGGTGTAACAACAGTAACAAAGAAGAATATGTTTCCAGGAATTACACATTTCAATCAATGCCACAAACTCTTCAACTGTTACTATCCCAAATAAAATGTAATTTTCAAGGTCTAGAACACATTCTTCAGTCACTTATCTTATCAATCCCACTTCTCTCTAAAACATAACATCTTCAAATTTACGTCCCTCCTGGAGAGATCTCTGTTCTCAATCGCTTGCTCCTCTGCAGTCAACCCTTTCCCGGGGAATACTTTACACGGCAGGCTTTCTGCAGGCACTCTCCATAAACCATTAGCCAAAGATCACCAATGACCTTGTTTCAGTTGAGGCTCTTTTACATTAAGCACTTTTCCAAATTTTAAAGCTTTTGGCCTTACCTCAGGAGTTCCTTCACATACCCTTTTCTGGCTCCTTTTCCTTCCTAATCCATAAACACAGATAAACCCAAAGCACTCAGTGCGTATTGGGCCATTTTCACTCTTTTTTACATCACTTCAGCATAACATCTATAGAGCTAACTCCCAACCCTTTTTTAATCCCTGATCCTTATACATTTTCATCCTGTGTTTTTGCTTGTTAATATCTATGTATGAATATCAACTATGATATGTTCTATTACTAGTTCATTACGTTTCCGGTGGAAATCCCTAAATGGTTTCTTTCAACCCACAATGACATCCAAAAACACAGAATACAGTGAAGGGTTCCGTGATCTAATACCAATAATTCCTTCCAGACCTACCTTCTTTTAAAACTGAATTGCCTACTGTGTCCACATAAACCCCGTGTTTCTCTACTTCTGACCTTGGTTCACCTTGATGTACCGCCTCGCTTTTAAAGCCCATTGCTGCCTCTCTGTAAGGGTCACAGACAAACACTGCCTTCTTCATAGTGCATTCCATGACCTCTACAGTCAAAAGGACCTAAATCATTTGTTTTATGTGCAACTTCTGGTTCACAGATAATAGACAAAAGCAGTTAAAAACAAACCATTCTAATGTTATTATCAAGAATACAATCCTATCCTATATAATAAAAGCCCAGTGACCAAACAGCAGAAAGACCAGAATGACTGGTTGACCAGTCCCTATGACGCACACTGACCACCAGGGGGGGCAGATGCTCGATGCAGAAGCTGCCCCCTGGTGGTCAGTGCACTTCCACAGTGGGAGAGTCGTTAAGCTGACCCAGATAAGCAGTGCTCCCACAGCCAGCCACGCCCCCCACTAGTGCATGAATCCCATGTACCAGGCCTCTAGTGTAATTAATAAATTAACCATTTGTGACACCACAAAAAAGGAAACAGACATTATTTAAATATAGGCAGTACTTCCTTTGCACTGAAACTTGTGCATATGTGAACATCTTCTCACTTTTCTCAAGTTCATGGTAACTGAATCCAATGTACACACATTTCCAATCCAAAGTATTGTACAAACCAAAGACTAGCTGTAAATTATTAGGGTGATAAAGGGCTAAAAAAACATGACTAAAATAGACTCAAATTTTCACAATTAAAACTATACATAATTAACTATTGAAAAATTTGTGTATTTCATTCAATGTAAATCATCAGTGTAAATAAAACCTATAAAAAACAAAATTTTCTTTTACTCTAAAAGTCATTATTTCTATTTTAACACAATACCCATTCTCCCACTTCATACTTAGTATAAATATAATTTAAATAATAAGAAATATCAAATTAACATTACTTACCCTGCTCATTGAATCAAAGCACTTCCTAACTAATGATTCCACGTCATTAGGTCTATCTTGAACATTTATCCAGTCTAACAAAGAAACATTAAAAAAGGGCAGATCTCTGTCTTTAGCATCTACTGAAGTTTCATCCTGCTGAGCAGTACTTTGACAAGTTTCCCCAATTTCAACATCTGTGGTATCTGGGGCTACATGTTCCACTGACTTGTGAAATGAGGTTAATAAGGGTTTGTTAGTTGTCCTAGGCGTGTCAGGAGAAAGCACCAGTTCAGTGGAAGTTTTCATCTCAGCCTTTTCTGAGCCTTCATGTTCAGGTAAAGAATCCACTCTTCCCAAACATTCCCTGTAACTATGTCTGGTTAGGCACTCCAACAGGGGAATCTTGGCCATTACTGAAACCGCAGTTCCTAAACTTAAAATATAAAAGTTGTGTTAGGAAAATAACAGGATTACTCTAATTAGAGATCAACATTTTGAAAGATTAGCATTTTATTATTACACAAATCTGACCACTTTTCTATTATGTTATACATATGTAAAGCAACGTAGGAGGTATTCTTTAAATGAAACCTAGTTAGATGGAGAGAAAGGTATCAACACATTTAAAATCTAAAGTTTGTCAGTTCACATAAGTGAACACCTGGTTTTTATCAAACCTAAAATATAAGAAATTCAAACTAACAGACAAGATTTACCATAGCAGTCTCTTAGGATAATATTTATCTTTAAGTCAATCAAGTATTTTTGACATACTGAAAGCACAGGATAAAATTAACAATCTTAATAAAGATTAAGGTAACTCTTACACTCATCAGACCATGAAAATTAAATAGACATATGTTGTCATAAGCCATAGGTAAAAGATAAAATCTTGATGATGTGTATTCTGTAAAAACACATATAAAATGATTCCGGGTCCTACATTAAATTAACATATCTAAGCAACTCTCTAAAATTTAAAAAGTTACTTGAAAAGGTTTATATAAAAATTTAAAAGATATTTCAAGTCTTAATTAATGATTCCCTTTCCTTCCCAAGATTTGTCCCATTGTCAACTTAAAGCCAAATCATCTAAAGATTTAGCCCATAAAAACAGAAACTTTGCCGGGACCGGTTTGGCTCAATGGATAGAGCGTCGGCTTGGGGACTGAAGGACCCGGGTTCGATTCCGGTCAAGGGCATGTACCTTGGTTGCGGGCATATCCCCAGTAGGGGGTGTGCAAGAGGCAGCTGATCGATGACTCTCTCTCATCGATGTTTCTAGCTCGCTATCTCTCTCCCTTCCTCTCTGTACAAAATCAATAAAATATATTAAAAAAAAAAAAAAAAAAAACTTTATTAAAGGTTCACTTGAATGAATGAATGAAAAAAAAAATCTCAATTCAAGGCAATAAAAATACTAAACACAAAAAAATGAAAGCATAAATTTTTTTTTCTATGTAATAGAAAATATTGTTATATTTTCATTATAGCCCTTTTTAAAAAGAAGCAAAGGGTATCAGGTGTGCTTATATACAAAGAACCAGAAAACCATCTAAACAGAGGTAGAACACACGGGCTTTTTTCCATCTTAGCAAGCCTAAAGCATATGGCCACATTTTAAAAGGAAATTACATTTTCCTTGATCGGTTAATGTTTTAAAATTTTTTCCATTTCCATTAGATATGTGTTGTTGTTTTTTTTTTAATGTTAAGTCTTTTACATAAAGAAAACAACACAAGAACTAGAAATGTGGGAGAACTGTAAGTATGTGGTGAGGAAAACTGACCATTATTTTGGAGTCTACAAAAGGCATCATCAGCCAGCTGGTGTGGCTCAGTGCTTGAGTTCCACCTATGAACCAGGTCATGGTTTGATTCCTGGTCAGGCCACATACCCAGTTGCAGGCTTGACCCCCAGTAGGAAAGCATGCAGGAGGCAACCAATCAATTATTCTCATCACTGATATTCTAACTCTCCTTCTCCCTTCCTCTCTGAAATCAATAAAAATGTTTCTTTTAAAAATTAAAACGGTATCATAAAATTCTCAAAAATTAATTTCGATTATGCCCTACTTTAAATATTAATCACTAAAAAAACCTATTGATACATTGCAAGGGTATTTTAAACATCTTATTATCCATTTTAATGGCACACATACTGAGTAAGTTTTAGCTTGATGTCTTCTATGGATTGCAGATAATTTGAATAAATATTTTCAAACTTGAAAAGTAGCTTTTGGTATGAATTTGAACAGTCCTCCAGATTGGCCATTATTGCAGCCCAGCCCTGGTGTTGAAGGTGTTCATCATGGACCAGACTTTCACAGAAGGAGCTAAGTTTCTTGGCAACTTCATACATTTCCTACATTGAAAAAGAAAAAAAAAAAAAGGTAATGTTTTCTGTGCACATATTTATATATGAATGCATTCTGAACACATTTTAAAGAAAGCATTCTTAAGGGAATGCTTTAGTTAATCTTGTGCCTGTTTATTATAATAGTGGAGGAAGAAAAATATCTAACTCATTGCTGCTGGAAGTATATATAGGTAAAGCATCTACTTAGGGCAACTCAGCAATAATTATCAAAAGTAAAATGGGTCCAGGTGGTGTGGTTCAGTGGTAAGCCTCGACCTATGAACCAGAGGTCATGGTTTCATTCCAGGTCAGGGCACATGCACGGATTGCCAGCTCAATCCCCAATGTGGGGCATGCAGAAGGCAACCAATCAATGATATTCTCTCACTGATATTTCCTTCTCTCTCCCTCTCCTTTTCTCTCTGAAATCAATAAAAATATTTTTTAAAAGAGCTTAGTCAAATAAAGAATAGTCAAAGGGTTTTTTTTTTAATCAATACTATGAAATAAAATGAAAAGAACCTCAATGTCTATCATAAATAATTTGTACCAATACAATGAAATATTGTAGTAGCATAAGGTAAAATATTTTTGTATGATGATACCGATATGGAAAAATCAACATATAGCATTAAATTTAAAAGGTAAGGGGGTTGAATTCATAAGTCAATATTCTTTTTTTCTAAGTTGATTCTAGGGAGGGTATGAGGAAGAACAGAAAAGTGAAGAGAAGAGAGAGATGAAAAGAGAAAACATAGGAGAAACACTGACCCACAATCTAGGCATGTGCCCTAACTGGGAATCGAACTACCACCTTCTGGTGTTTGAGATGACACTCCAATCAACTGAGCCACATATCTTGCTATTTAGATTTGAATGTTTTAGAAGTAATAAATGTTAGGATGTTCACAAATGACTAATAATAATTCATGAAAATATTACCAAGTATATGTGTAAGAGTTCATTTTGTTAAAAGCACCAGCTATTAATTTTTTAAGTTTTACTAGATGTAACTAAGTATTATTGCATCTCAAAATGTACTTATATCTTACCACTGCAAGCTGTGTTCTTGAAGCAACAGTGTGAAAAACTGCAGGCATCATTAGTGACTCTTCAACTTTTATCTCCATGTCATTTTCTGTTGAAAAGGTAGTTTTAGGAATAGCAGGTGGGAGTTCACATAAGATCATTTCTTTGTTAAAAAGGAAAATTGGATTTGTGTCCTATGAAAGTAAAAATGCAAAGAAAAAAAACAACGCTGAAGTAAAATATTACAAACAGTGAACACGCACATTCCCTTGATACATGAAGCAGGTAAGCCTTACTTCGGAACGCTGATTCCCCAGCCCTCTCTCAGGAAGCCGAAGCACGTCTGAGTAAAAGGGCTGCTGGACACCTACCGTCCCAGCACTGTAGGTGCACACTCTTCTGTCTGCAGCCATGCACTCCCCTCCGTTGACCACCAGCACCTGGTGCTGAATAGCGATCTTGTATTTGCTATGAATAGCATGTTTAAGATCTGTAACACTAACAAAAAGGTAAAAAACCAGTTATTTACATTAGCCCCATGACAAATATGCTTATTATCAATGTAATACTATGTAAAAGTATCTAAGTTTCTTATTTCTGGAATTGGAGTCAGAAATTTAATTTCATAATTAATCTTAGGTGAATAAGTCAAGCCATGTGCCACATCTAAAAGTGAGTCTATGAAATAGAGACAGTAAACATTTATTTTTGTGCTCTTTATATAATGTAGCAAAGGAATATGCTCAGATTAGGATCAGGTCAGTAAAAATCCTCAAAGCATAGGATGTATGATAAAAACTCTACATCACATTACACAAGCATATATTAAATCTAAACCATATGAAAATTATATCCTTTTCCTATCTTTCAAAAATAATTCCTTTACAGGTAAAACTGTATTATATAAAACTAAAAAAAATTTTAAGTTAATAATTTCACAGTTCCATTTTAAAACTAAGATTATTAATTCCATAAATTATAATATTTTCAGTGTCAAAATTCTATTTTGTTATCAAGTCTTTGCTATTATGGCCACTATAAAAATATAAGCAGATTTAGAATACGGGGTGAGGCAAAAGTAGGTTTATAGTTATTCATATGAAAAATAACAAATAATAATACAAAAATAAACTTGTTTACTGTACTCACTACTGTAAACCTACTTTTGCCCCTCCCCTCCTTATTTGCTATTTCTATTCCCCGCTGTTTGGCCTCAAAATATATTTTTCTTCGCCTGAGACTTCTCCCCATTTTTTAAAAATATAAGAGGACATTTATTAGTTAAATATTTGAAACCCCTGCATAGCTGGAAAATTATTAGACACATGATTTCCACTAATTTGGCTAAAAGTCAAATATTGCCTTTAATAATATGAGGGAATTTTTTTAAAATCACTAAAAAACATGGGATTGATACATGTTGCTCTATATAGCAGAGTACTGTAAAATTTAGAATAGAAATCAGCTATGAAAACTTACTTCTAGTTGATAACTTGGGTTGAAATCAGAATGTTTGTGGGTGAGTTGTTTCTTGTAAATAATATAGTCACACAAGTAGAATAAAGCACAACTTAATGGTTTTAACTTTAGCATTTCAGAGAAAGATAATATGCTGAGATGAAATATTGCATTTAAGACTTGTATTATCACTACTCTTATTTAACAAAGCAATAGTTTTCACAAACCAAATCGTTCCTATTAAGTTTTTTTCATGTATAAAATGCAAAGCTGATGCAAACAAATGAAATACAGCTCACGTTTGCACTGTAAGTTCAGTGTCAAATGTTAGGGTAGTCCCAGTGTTAACCAGAAATACATATAACTTCATGATGACGTCTCTGGATTCGGTGGGCTTATACCTCACACTCTGATATAGTTACTAAAAGAAAGAGATAAGAAAAGTGGTCAAATTTAAACACATACAAATACCATCACATAAAGCACAGCACAGCTGTACTAGATAAATAACACCACCACTAAATAACATAGATTTTTATGTTTAAAATGACTAACTGGACAATTTAGTAAACTTGCTGCCTAAAAACATAATAATGAGATGAATAAAATGCATAATTGTTTTACCATTAAAACATAATTTAAACAAAAAGGCCAGTGGTTTAAAAAATTATATGTTAATGTCATACTGTTCTACATGCAAAATAAAACGAATAAAAATTAAAAATTTGATAAACATTTTTTTAACTCCACTTTTTCCTTATAACGATAAAGTTTTAAGGTTCAACTTACAAAGAACAAGTAAAAATTGCCACTAACTTGCAAGTTAGGGAAATAAGTTAGTTCCAATTCCTTCTCCTGAGCTGCCTGGGTTCCATCTGTACCATGAGTTAGAAATATTTCACGGAAGAAACTCGGACCTGCCCTAGCTTGTTTGGCTCAGTGGATAAAGCATCAGCCTGTGGACTAAAGGGTCCCAGGTTCGATTCAGATCAAGGGCACATGCCTGGATAGCAGGCTTGATCTCCAGTGTGGGGCGGATCAATAATTCTCTCTCATCATTGCTATTTCTCTCTCCCTCTCCCTGTCCCTTCTCCTCTCTGAAATCAATAAAAATATATTTTGAAACAATAAAAATATTTTTTAAAAGAAGAAAAAATAAATTCAGGCTCCAATAGTTTTATCACCTCGTGAACAGCAGAGTGTGAAAATCAGAATATTTAAAATAACTTCGCCACTAACTATTTGAAGTCAAAATCTCATATGTACATAAAACATCTATGAAATAAAGCAGGGTGGAGAACCTTTTTTCTGCCAAGGGACATTTGGATACTTATAGTCATTCCCGGACTATACAAAATTATCAACTTGAAAATTAGCCTGCTAACTAATTAAACCCCTAATGCCTTGGCAACGCCAAACCAAATGGTTTCTTAGGCCTTGTGCAGCCCGCAGGCCAGACGTTCCCCGCCCAGAAATAAAGGGACAGATTCAATGTTGAGCCACAGGAGGTAAAAAAAAATCCCTAAGATTAATGAAAGATAACAATAAATTGCCACGAACTAGTATCTTTATAGTCTTTCCACATGGCCTCTACAGTGAAATTATTAGGAAAGAAAGAAAAGGCAAATAGGTTTTAAAATGAATGTATCCCAAATCATTATTCTAAATGCCTTAGATCTATTAAAAACTATTATAAAGGTAGGGACTTGTCACTTACCGTCAGGCACTGTGAAAAGGACTACCACTTAAAAAGATTATAACTGGCTTATGTTTGCTTTGCTTGATATTGGCAACTGAATGGCATTACTGGTTAAACTCTGTGAACTGAAAAAGAACAATTTCTGGATTACTATAAAGAAAAATAATTCAATATGTGATGACAATATACGGTTACTGTTCTCTTCCTTTTAAAATTACCTTCTGAAAGAGTAATCTCTACTCAGTCTTTTTCCTACCTGCACATTCACTGAAACCACATGTGATTTGGACCCATATCACTCCATTAAAAGATATCAAATAGCCGAAATCAGTTTGGCCCAGTGGATAGAGCGTAGGCCTGCAGACTGAAGGGTCCCAGGTTTGATTCCAGTCAAGGTCATGTACCTTGGTTGTGGGCACCCTCTCCAATATGGGACCCCTCAAGGGATGTTCAACTGCCTGTTTAGGCCCAACCAGGATGGGGCCTAAACAGGCAGTCGAACATCCCTCTCACAATCCAGAACTTCTGGCTCCCAACTGCTTGCCTGCCTGCCTGATTGCCCCTAAGTGCTTCTGCCTGCCAGCCTGATCATCCCCTAACCACTCCCCTGCCAGCCAGATCAACGCCTAACTGCTCCCTGCCAGCCCAATGGCCCCTAACTGTCCTCCCCTGCAGTCCTGGTTGCCCCAACTGCCCCCACCCCACCAGCCTATTCACCCCCAACTATCCTCTCTTGCCGCCTGGCTGCCCCTAACTGCCTTCCCCTGCTGGCCTGGTTCCCCTCCCAAGTGACCTCACCTGAAGTCCTGGTCCCCCAAACTTCCCTTCCCTGCAGGCCTGGTCACCCACAAATGCCCTACCTTGCAGTCCTGCAGGCCTGGTTCCCCTCCCAATTGACCTCACCTGAAGTCCTGGTCCCCCCAACTCCCCTCCCCTGCAGGCCTGGTCACCCACAAATGCCCTACCTTGCAGTCCTGGTCCCTCTCAACTGCCGTCCCTGCCAGCCATCTTGTGATAGCCATCTTTGACCACATGGGGCAGCCATCTTGCATGCCAACTGACTCCCTCCCTTACCAGCTTGATGAAGTAAATGAGTTGCCATATGGAGAGGCTCACGTGGCAAGAAAATGAAGTTGGGCTCTGGCCAAAGGCCAGCAAGAAGTTGAAGGCCTCAGTCCTGCAAAGAACTGGATCTAGACAACCACCAAAAGCTTGGAAACAGATCATTCCTCAAACCTTACACAAGACCCTGGCCCTAGCCAACACAGTAAGAGACCCTGAAGCAGAGGAATAAGTCAAACCATGCCTAGAAATTGTGAAATTATAATAGATTTGTGTTGTTTTAAACAGCTAAGATTGGGGTAATTTCTTTCTCTGCATAGGGATACTACAACAATTAAGTGGGGGAGGGGAAAGTTAATGTATTTATGGAGCTTAACAGATAATAAGAATTCAATAAATAACCCAAACACTCCTTTTGGGGTACCTCTTCATCTGCTAACTCTCCAGTGTTTTGGTGAAATCTCAATCATCCTTCTTCCCCCTTTTATAGTAGCTCCCATGCTCCCATTCCTAAACCCAACCCAAATCTCCTAGACCTGGATCACTTACCTGACTCCTCTCAAGCTCAGCAAACCCAATTTTCCCATATGCATTTCATTATTATTTTTAAAACTGAGTTGTTGTTATTTTCTGCCTCCTAACCCACTCACTTTTCAACTGTTTCTTTCTGTTGATGGGTCTACATTGAGCCAGTCTCTCAAGTGCTATCCTATCTTTCATCTTTCTCAGATTATATTATAAACATCACTTAAATACTTAAACCTAGTTGATTCTAACACAAATATTTACTACCTATTACTATTCCTATTGCTACTGCCTTAATCAGGCCCTCAGTGATTTCTGGAATTTTACAAAAGATTTTACAACCTGCTCCATATCTCCTCTATCACTAGTCCACCAACCTCCACACTACCTACAAAAAAAACATTCTAAATGCTAGGCTAATGACATTTTATGATGCTTTAAACCAGTGTGATTATTATTTTTTACGGTAGCTACCATTTATGAGAATTTGCTATATTCTAGACAACTACTCTGAATGTTTTGTTAAACAAAATTCTTACATTTGATCCTCACTAGAATCCTTGTGGTGGGTCATATTACCATCCTCTTTTTATAGATTAAAAACTAAGAATTAATTAAGGACCAATTGTACCTTCTCAAACCTTTAACCAGTACAAAAACATCCAAAGACAGCAAACATTATATGGCTGCTTCCTTTCCACCACAACCTACCACTTCATCCTCACAATTCCCAAACACTCACTTAAACTCCTGTGTGAGACAACACCAGATCTCTGAGTCATCAGAGCTGCTTTGCCTATCTAAAATCCTCCTTTCTCTATCTGCTATTATTACTCCCTCCCCCTTGTCTACTCTCAAGCACCACACTTCCTTTCACAGATTTAATCACAATATATAAGTATGTACTCTGTCTTTCTATCTTGCATATATTTTGATGTTTCTATTCATATTTCACACTTCTACTGAATAGCAAGCTTTAAAACAAAGACTGAATTCTTGAAAACTAGTTCTGAAACATGTCTAAATAAAAATGAATAATTCTATACTAGCAAAGAATCATTCTACATCTTTGTAAAGAATTTTAAAGAAGTCACATGCTTGAGGGAAACCAAGATGGCAGCCTAGGTAAACACCTAAACTGCTGCCTTGCACAACAATTTCAAAACTACAACTAAAAAACAAAACGTCTATCACCCAGAACCACGGGAAAGCTGGCTAATTGGAAGTTCTACAAGTAGAAGGAAAAAGAAAAGAGCATTGAGACATGCACAAGCGCTGAAAAGTTGAGGTAAGGAGGCACACAGGTCAGGCTGGCAGCGGGTGACTGGATGAGCTGCTTTTTTCAACCTGAAGAGAGACAAGCTCCCGATTACTCTGAACTCCAGTTTCTGGGGAGACGCTGGGGACCCAAACTCCTACAGGGAGAAGCTGGACTGTCTGTAATCAGGTCGGAAAGTGAGGATGGGTTTCTTGCAGATGTGCACACAGCAATCATTGTTTACTGTGCTGGGACACGGGGCCCGGGGATTTGGAAACACGAAGACACAGAGATGGCTGATTGACAGCCATAGCTGTTTGCCATGCCCTAGCCTAGTGACTCCCTGAGACACCGCCCCACACAATCTACAATCCCACCCAAGCTCCACGCAGCAGCTTTTTGCATATAAATGGCCTGCCCTATTACAGCTTAACCTAACAAACTGCAGCTCTGGTCAGACAGCTCCAAAACCTCCAAGCAAAGAGGCGAAAACTGTAGTTCTCGCTGTAGTTCCTTCAAGGTGGTTTCAGTCAGTAGCTGACCTGCACCCCATTGGAGATCCAGAAGCTAGTGTATCTAGTGGTCAGTGTGAGACAACACCAGATCTCAAATACTCACATCCATAAGTGACACATTCAAGAGGCAGACTCAGTAAGCACCAAAGCCCCACTGGAACAAGTCCTGCCCCATGAGTGTATCTCCAGCACAACAGTTCTTCCATTATAGACTCAGCGTTTCCTCACAGCCTATTGGCCTAGAGGTCAATTCCTCCCAGTGAAACAAAAAAGAATCAAAACTTAACTACAACAAGGCTGTACACACAGTCCACAAAGGGATGCACCAAGAGTATACAACTCAGGTAACAGGGAGGCCAACCCCCTGGGCCCTATAAGACACCTAGCACACAAAGCCACCCTACCAACTCAGGGAAACAGCAAAAATGCGGAGACAAGGAAACAGATCACAAATGAAAGAAATGGAGAAAAACAAAGCCTAGATATAGAGTTCAAAACCACAGTTATAAGGTTTTTCAAGAATTTCCTAGAAAAGGCCAATAAATTTAATGACATCCTCCAGGATATGAAAATAAAAAAAATCCAACTAGAAATTAAACACTGACTGAAAAGACAAATATTATACAGAGACCCAACAGCAGACTAGAAGAACATAAGAATCAAGCTAAAAAACTGAAATACAAAGAAGCAAAAAACACTCAACTGGGAAAGAAAAAAGAAAAAAGAATCCAAAAAGCTGAAGATAGTGTTAAGAAGCCTGTGGGACAACTTCTAGCATACCAAAATTAGAATTATGGGGGTGCTAGAAGAAGAGAAAGAGCAAGATACTGAAAACCTATTTGAAGAAATAATGACAAAAAAACTTCCCCCACCTGGTGAAAGAAATAAACTTACAAGTCCAGGAAGCCACAGAACCCCAAACAAAAGGAATACAAAAAAGATCACACCAAGAAATATCATAACTAAAATGCCAAGAGCGCCGAAACCAGTTTGGCTCAGTGGATAGAGCATCGTTCTGCGGACTGAAGGGTCCCGGGTTTGATTCCAATCAAGAGCATGTACCTTGGTTGCAGGCACATCCCCGGTGGGGGGTGTGCAGGAGGCAGCTGATTGATGTTTCTCTCTCATTGACTTTTCTATCTCATTGCTCTCTATCCCTCTCCCTTCCTCTCTGTGGAAAATCAATAAAATATATCTTTTTAATAAAATAAAAAAATAATAAAATGCCAAGAGCTAAAGACAAAGAGAGAATCTTACAAGCAACAAGAGAAAAACAGTTAATTACCTAAAAGAGAGCACCCATACGACTGTCAGCTAATTTCTCAACAGAAACTATACAGGCCAGAAGGGAGTGGCAAGAAATATTCAAAGTGATGAGTAGCAAGAACCTACAACCAAGATTACTCTACCCAGCAAAGTTATCATTCAGAATTGAAAGTGGAATAAAGAGCTTTACAGAAAAAGTTAAATGAGTTCATCACCACCAAACCAGTTATTACATGAAATGCTGAAAGATATTCTTGCCGGGACCGGTTTGGCTCAATGGACAGAGCGTTGGCTTGGGGACTGAAGGGTCCCGGGTTCGATTCCGGTCAAGGGCATGTACCTTGGTTGCGGGCATATCCCCAGTAGGGGGTGTGCAAGAAGCAGCTGATCGATGACTCTCTCTCTCATCGGTGTTTCTAACTCTCTATCTCTCTCCCTTTCTCCCGTATAAAAATCAATAAAATATATTTTTTTAAAAAATGCTGAAAGGTATTCTTTAAGAAGAGGAAGAAGAAAAAAGTAAAGATAAAAATTATGAACAACAAATACATATCTATCAACAAGTGAATCTAAAAATCAAGTGAATTAAAAACCTGAGGAACAAAATAAACTGGTGAATAGAATAGAATCAGGGGCATAGAAAGTGAGTGGACTGATAGTTCTCAAGGGGAAAAGGGTTGGGGGATGAGGGAAGAGACTGGACAAAAATTGTACACCTAAGGATGAGGACAGTGGGGGGAGGTAAGGGCAATGGGTGGGAAGGGAACCAGGTGGAAGGGACATATGGGGGTGGGGGTGGGGGGCAAAGGAGAGACAATTGTAATAATCTGAACAATAAAGACATATTAAATTTTTTAAAAAAAGAAGAAGTCACATGCTTGACTTCAATCACAGTATTTCTTCAGGTTGTTCTCAAAGAAAGTTCCCTAGATTTTCCAACATCATTATCTCTATGACAATAGCTCCATTTCATTCATCAGCCCACCACTACCATTCAAATACTTGACAATGAATTTCTCCAACTGAACAGATACTCAAGTTCTAGTTAGCTTAGTTAAGATATATGTCACTGTTATACTACAGATTAGCACCAAATCTTTTAAATGAACATAACAAAGTGACTAGGAAGCCAACAGATTGAAGTAACAAATATAGTTGATTATCAGAGCCTCCAAGTAACAGAGCTAGATCCTCGGGTGAGTAACAATAAGCAAGGTCTTCTGCCAAAACTTTTTGCTAAAAGTCACTGAAACACTCTGGCTGGGTAACTCAGTTGTTTAGAATATCACCCTGATACACCAAGGGCATATATAAGAATCAACCAATGAATGAATGCATAAATAGAACAACAAATAGACATTTCTCTAATAAAAAAATAAATAAAATAAATTTAAGTCACTAAGTATATCATACCAGACCATAACCAGTATATCCTCATTTATATTACTTGCCTTTCACTTAATAATCATTTTTCCACATTATTAGAGGTCCGGTGCACGAAATTAGGGGTGTGTGTGTGTTGTGTGTATGTCCCCAGCCCATCCTGCACCCTCTCTAATCTGGGACCCCTTGAGAGCAGTTGGACATCCCTCTCATAATCCAGGATGCTGACTGCCAACTGCTCACATGCCTGCCTGCCTGACTGCCCCAAACCACTTCTGCCTGCCAGCCTGATCACTCCCTAACCACTCCCCTGCCAGCCTGATCAATGCCTAACTGCTCCCCTGCAGGCCTGGTTGTCGTCATCATCCCCCTGACCCCCAACTACACTCCTCTGCAGACCTCCCCTGCTGGCCTGCTTGCCCCTAACTGCCCTCCCTGCAAGCCTGATCGCCCCCAACTGCCCTCCCTTTCAGGCCTGGTCCCTCCCAACTGCCTCCCCTGCTGGCCTGATCACCCACAACTGTCCTCCCCTGCTGGCCATCTTGTGGCAGCCATCTTGTGTCCACATGGGGGCAGCCATCTTTGACCCCCTAAGAGCAGCTATCTTATGTGTTGGATTGATAGTCAATTTGCATATTACCTCTTTATTATATAGGATGCTTCATAAATATTAATATTGATGGCCAAAAAACATTCCAACTTGTGAATTCACCATAATTTAATACTTACTATCTCACAGATACACTTTTTTTCTTATGCTTATGATTATTTTCATAAAGTAGATTTATAGAAGTAAAACTGCTGGGTCAAAAAATTCAAATATTTTAAGGCTTTTAAGAGACTGATTCCTTTACCAACTTATACTCCTCAGGCAATATATTTAGTCAACCAGTTGACTATATCCTTTTAATATCATATTTTTACATGTTTGCTAATATTTATTTTATATTTAAAAACTGCCTTTGATTATTACTGAGTTGTAATTTTATTCATTCCCAGATTGCCTATTGTATATCATGCACTATATTAGAGATAGACTGTAATCCTATAATAAAAACCTAATATGCAAATAGACCAAACAGCAGAACGACCAGTCGCTATGACATGCACTGACCACAGGAGCTGCCCCCTGGTGGTCAGTGCACTCCCACAGGGGGAGCACCGCTCAGCCAGAAGCCGGCTCACAGCTGGCAAGTGCAACTGAGGTGGCAGGAGCCTCTCCCACCTCTACGCAGCACTAAGGAGCAGCGAGCTGAGCAGTAAGGAGCAGTAAGGACAGAGAGGTCCCGGACTGTGAAAGGGCACAGGCTAGGCTGAGGAAACCCCTCCCCCAGTGCACAAATTTCGTGCACCGGGCTTCTAGTAGTATACACTGAGTGGCCAGATTATTATGATCTCTGAACGCATAATAATCTGGCCACTCGGTGTGTGTGTGTGGGTGGGTGGGGGGGGGGGGGGTATGTGCGTGTGTGTAGTAGAGGCCTGGTGCATGAATTTGAGCACAGATGGGGTCGGTCAGACCAACCCCGCCAGGGGGAGTGGACATGGGCAGTTGGCTGGCCTGCCTGCTGGTTGAACTCCTCATTGAGGGGACAATTTGCACATTAGCCTTTTATTATATTAGATATACATTGAGTGGCCAGATTATTATGCGTTCAGAGATCATAATAATCTGGCCACTCAGATATATAATCAATAGTCCCAAGACTACTATGAACTCAAATTACCAGGAAGAATGAAGTTCCTATCTTCAGGGTTAGCTTATAAATTAAAGAGGACAACATATATATATATATGGCACCCTTCACAATGCCTAATAGAAGCACTCAATAAAATGTATTCAATAAACACAATCTGTACATTCATGTGCTAGGGACTATAAATATAAAAATAACGGGGGGAGTTGTGATATCTGCAGTCAGAAAAAGTAGGCATATAAACACGATACTTTCTTTTTTTTTTTTAATATATTTTATTGATTTTGTACAGAGAGGAAGTGAGAGAGATAGAAACATAGATGAGAGAGAGTCATCGATCAGCTGCCTCTTGCACACCCCCTACTGGGACATGCCCGCAACCAAGGCACATGCCCTTGACCGGAATCGAACCCAGGACCTTTCAGTCCCCAAGCTGACGCTCTATCCATTGAGCCAGACCGGTCTCGGCTAAACACGATACTTTCTAAAGAAGAGTACAGAGAGGAAAATATACAAGGCCCTTGTATTGACAAGAGTAGCCAGAGGGTGCATCACCAGAAAGGGCTGGCCGGTCTGAAAAGCTGGCAAGAGAGGAAGCTAGCAAGATAAGCAGGGAGTCACATGACTGTACTCAATAAAGGCTTGATGAGTGAAGGATTAAATAGATTGGTTAAAAGGAAGTCATCTTTTTTTTTTTTTTAAAGGATTAGGCAAGTAAAAGGATGCTAACAACATAGAAGGAATACTAGTGACTAATTAATCCATTCATCCAAATTGAACAAACACTTATTTAGCTTATATGCCAGGACTGTTAACAAAACAGACATGATCTTTGCCCTGATGGAGTTCAGTCTTGAAGGAGAAAGGGCATTAAAAAAAATGTAATAAATGCCATGAAAGAAGACTGGGCATGAAGGAGGTCCTCCTTTATATCTGGCTGATCAAAATAGGCTTCTCTATGGGTTATGTCAAATGGAGTCATAGAGGATGAGAAAAGACTGTCCTGCAAAGGTGGAATAAAGTAGTACAAGAAAGCACATTTCTGTAATATTAAACATTTAATAATCACTATATTATTCTAAGTGTTTTCTTGTTTCCTTTTAAATAGTTTACCTTTCTTGCCTTGATATAATTTCACACTTAGAGAAGTTATAATACAGAGAACTTCCTTGTATCTTCTACCCAATTCACCAACTGTGTACATTGTGCACCATTTGCTTTATCATTTCAGCCACTTTGTGCCCTATACATCTACATATTTCCCCTGAACTACTTGAAAGCAATTTGCAGATAGATGTCTCTTTATCCATAAATACTTGGAATATGTGTTTACTAACAGCCAGGATTTTCTCATATATGACCAAAGTACACTATCCAATCATTAAATTTAACACTGATGCAACATTATTATCTAACTAGAGGCCCAATGCACAAAATTCGCACAAGTGTAGGCCTTCCTTTCCCCCGCTGCCAGCACCAGCTTCCTCTGGACCTGGGACCCAGGCTTCCTTCCAGCTGCCAGCACCCAGGACCCGGGCTTCCCTCACAGAGATGGGCCTTGCCCACCCGCCACAGCCTACTGGTCGGTGGCCTGGGCCTCCTTCTTTGGAGCGATTGTGGACACCCCCCCACAATTGATCGCCCTGCTGGCCAGTGGCTTGAGACTCCCTCTGTGGGGCGATGGTCAGGTCCCAACCATCACATCGCACCCACCTTGGCTAGCCTGGCACCAGTGGGTGTCACAGCATGGTCCCAGATGGTCATCTGGATGGTAACCACCATTCAGTCCATTTGCATATTACCCCTTTATTATATAGGATTCACAGTCCATAGGCAAATTATTATACCAATAATATCTTTTACAGTGTCGCCACACCCCAATCCAGGGACCAATTCAGTATCATATATTGCATTTAGTTGTAAAAAATATTCACTCGCCTTCATTCTGGAACAGTCTATCAATCTTTCTTTTTCTTTTCATGATCTGGGGCAATAATGCTCTCAATCCAGAGGCTTTAGAAATTATTAGAGAGTAAAAATAACCTAAGTGCCATTCCCCTGTTCCATAATACTTACAATAAATAAAGGAAAGTGATAAGCTGTGCAGCTATTGTGTGCATTTATTCAAACAAACATCATCTCTTCATCTGATGTTGACTATAAGAAACAGCTCGCCCTAGCCGGTTTGGCTCAGTGGATAGAGGTTTAGCCTGCGGGTTCAATTCCAGTCAAGGGAACATGCCCAGGTGCGGCCTGATCCCCAGTGGGGCATGCAGGAGGCAGCCAATCAATGATTCTCTCTCATCATTGATGATTCATTCTCTCTCTCTCTCTCTCTCTCTCTCTCTCTCTCTCTCTCTCTCTCTTCCCACCCCCTCTTCATCTCTGAAATCAATATAGATATATTTTTAAAAAGAAGAAAAACAGACCCTGAACATACTGCCCTAGAAGAGTGGATCCAGCTCAGAGAGCAAGACAATTATCCTCATCTGCAGACCCCATTCTGGCCTCCAATGTGATGTCCCAGTGGAGGTCTGCTTCCCCACTCTCCTGGTCTTCACCACTAGTCATTTACATTTATTCTCCAGTTCTTTTCTTTTAATCCTTGCCTGAGGATACGTATTTATGGATTTTTAGAGAGAGGGGAAGGGAAAGGGATACAGAAACATCAATGTGGGAGAGAAACATGATCAGCTGCCTCCCGTGAGGGCCTGGACCGGGAATCGAACGGCACAACCTGGATATGTGCCCTGTCCAGGAATTGAACCCACAACCCTTCAGTGAAAAGGATGGCACTCCGCCCGAGTGAGCCTGGCCAGGGCTCCATCTGGTACTTTATGTATACATAAAATAGGGAACAGAATGTGAAAAGAACATGAGTTTTGGAACCAGAAGATCTGTTAATTCAAGTCCTGCTCCCACTATTTGATTTTGTGACCCTGACTGGCCTTATTTAACAAAATTACTTTGATTACAAAAAGGAGAGAAACTATCTGTATCACATAAGCTTATTGTGAGGAAATAAAGAAACATCTACACATATATGGAAGAGCGATGCAAACTAACGTGCAATATAAACATCAGTTACTATTATTAACTAATCCAGATCAGTGTCCTGAACTTAGCGACACTAGATATCTCCAAATAGAAGTTATTCTGTTACTTCAAACTCATGTCCCAATTTCAATTCAGTGCTTTTCCTTTAAAATTATTCCCTAACTTCTTTTGTCAACAAGACCTATCATTCTCTTTTTACTCAAAACTTGTTATTTCTATTTAAATCCTACCCAGTTTTTTCCTTCATAATCCAACCCCTCATTTTCAGATGGCATTACCCTTATGTTAGAGCCTGCACATGTCTTTAAGCCTCCAGCCTCTGCAGCCCTTCCTGAGCGCTTCTACCAGTTAACCACGGAGTCAGGCTGCTTCCTCCGCAGGTCCCTCCCCCAGAGCCTCACTGTTGCCCACAGAGGCCACAAACCAATGGCAGGCCCTGCTCTATTGCTTGTTTTGCAGCTATCTTCCTGACCTCAGTTCAGTACCCAGATCGGTTCACTTAATTTCATTTTCTGCTTGCCCCTTGAAGCAAGTAAATTTGTCATCTCTGGCTTCAAACTAGATTAGCATTATAATGGCAGATTTGGGGGCAAGTCTAATCTCTCCCAGTGAGGTTCAGCTAAACTTTACACAGCAGTTCACCATCTATAAACTGAAATATTACCTTTTACAGAATGGATAAGAGGGACATAAATAATGTACTTCAGATTCATTCACAACGCAAAGAAAAATGTAACGCTTTAAAAATGGTAGCAATTATAACTTTAATGCCAACATTCAAGGACTTAATAATTAACCCCAGTTTATGTTTCTGGAAGTTTTCTCCAACCACTCCACCACAAAAGCCTATACTTTCATTTTACAAAATCCTGCCAGATAAAATCTCCACCATTTCTACTTAACTAAATTTTATTCATCCCAAAATGGTCCTATTGGCCCTGCTGGGAAGTCTTCCCTAATCACAGGCGGTGGCCCACAGCATTTTCCCCTCACTTCTGAACGTACAGAGCCCTTAACCAACTATAGAGGTAGTATCAGTTATGTGGGGAGGGGAGGAGATTTCACATCAAAGTGATACCAATGTAATAACCTGATTATTAACTAACAGGAAAGGAGTAAAGGGAAGGCCAGATAATACAGGCATGCCATTTGTACAGCTTTGCCAGAAAGCTGCAATTTAACACTCCCCAAGTATGTTCTCCTCGGATTGCTGGAGGAAGAGGCGGGACAATAGACGCATGCCCAGTGAGGTGTAGGTGATATAGAAAAGGTGATTACCTGTCAGTCACACCTGGGAGCAGGGAATGGGCCAGACATGGCACTGCAAGGGTGGAAAATCTGAGATACATAAGCTCCTGAACAAACAAAGTTTGCTCCTTGGCCCTCTTGCACTCCTGGCTCTGCTGGTGCAGGGAGCACGCTCCCACAGCCATGTGGGACCTGACTCAATTTCACCATGGAACGGAAACTGGACAGTGGCTTTGCTTCAAGCTCTGCTGAAGCCCCAGCTGCACATTTCCCAGCACTGATTTAAGGGATATGGCACTTTGGAAACGGAGGGATATAATTTCGCACAAATACACCTTTCTACCACATCCCATGCTCCCATATCATAAAAACCAGACCTCCAGCTCCCAGTGGGAAAGGGACAACCCACTCCGCCAGCAATGGAGAAATCCCCCCTATGAATCTTCCAGTAACAAAAGGACCCTCAAGGACCCTTCCCAAATATACAGGGGTTACAATGGACACAAGGAAAAGAACGAGAAAGCATCTCTTATACTCATTAAAAAAAATGTCTAACCAATTTACTAACTGGAAAATAATTTACAATTTCCTCTTTGAAAGATTACCACCAATTAAATAGGTCATTCCATCTTACTGTGAGATAATCTAACATATTCAAATTTTAGAATTAGCTTCTTTATATGGGAGAACAAAGGGGAAAATTCCCAGTGACATTTTCTGACACCCACAAACTGTCTTTTTTTAATGTATTTTTATTGATTTCAGAGAGGAAGGGGGGGGAGAGGGGGGAGAGGGGGGGGGAGGAAGGAAAGGAGAGAGAGAGAGAGAGAGAAGAAAGAGAGAGAGGGAGGGAGGGAAGGAGGGAGGGGGAGAGAGAGAAGCATTAACGAAGAGAATCATTGACTGGCTGCCTCCTGCAGCCCCCTATTGGAGATGGAGCCCACAACCTGACTTGGCTGGCCAACACATTCAGTCTTCGGCAGCGTATTCCCCCAAAGGGAACCTTTCCACAGAGGTTCAGAGCCTCATGAATGAATGTCTGACCTACAACTAAACAAACTCTGTCCCTCTCCCTTCCTCTCTGTGGAAAATCAATAAAATATATTTTTTAAATATATATCTTTATATAAGAACAGCACCAAAAGAATGGCAATAACAGGAATGACTTTTATTTTTTTTAATATATTTTATTGATTTTATACAGAGAGGAAGGGAGAGAGATAGAGAGAAACATCGATGAGAGAGAGTAATCCATCAGCTGCCTCTTGCACACCCCCCACTGGAGATATGCCCGCAACCAAGGTACATGCCCTTGACCGGAATCGAACCCGGGACCCTTCAGTCCCCAAGCCGACGCTCTATCCACTGAGCCAAACCGGTCCCGGCAGGAATGACTTTTAATAGTTTAAAGTGTGTCCAGAGTTTTTCCTATGTATACAGGAAATACTCGTGTATACAAAGACAGTTTGGTTTTATAAAAGTGAAATAACATCATACATACCACTATACAACTTATTTGATGTCTGACATTCATAAAATTATGTATAATGCTCAACAAAGATCATTTAAATTTGGAAATGTTAATAAGTAAGCAATCTAAAAAAAAGTTATCCCAATTAAGAATATCATCAGACTTTGTCATTTTGAATTAGTATTATTGTTTCATTTTTTTCATGTATAACATATCATTTGACAGCTTCTGCTTAACAAAGACTCAAAAGAACCATTAAAATTAATTTAAGTCAAGTCTACTACAAAATATCTCTCCTACCTTCAAAGTATACCAAGTAAGGAACTCACAGCTATTTTTCCTATATTACTATAACCAATTGGGGTATGACCCCCAGAGCTATATATGGTATAATTGTTAAAGGATAGCAGTATCAAATTGTGACACTTCCTTTAAATGTGAACTTTTTTTAATTCCTCAACTTTGCCTAATATATATACATATATATATACACATATATATATATAATTTCAACAGATAATCTGAATAATACTAACCAATCGGGTGGAGGAGGGCAATGGGAAGAATAAAGATAAAAAACAAAGAGAAACAGTGACTTACCCATGTCCTATGATTCTTTTCTTTTCCTAGAAATACCCTACTCCATAAAAGCCCAAATGCCTTCAGTATATTTTCTTCAAATTTCCAAGAATGCTCAATTATAATTATTTTTATACAGAGCTCCAATTTTCTTTTATAAGGCAAGAATACTTTCTTAAATATTCTTATATGTCTCACAGTAACTGGTTCAATAGTCTGTGATAAGTAAATAACTGTAGGAATGAATGTGTGTGGAAAGGAACTGCTAGATTTTTCACAGGTTTTTGAACCAGTATTTTCGGTAGTACACAAGAAAAGCATAATTGGGGTTGGTGAATAGTATTACCTAAATAAGAAAAATTTACCAACCATTCCTTTTTTAAAAAAATTAATAAGTTGCAAAATAAATAAATAAATAAAAGTTAATAAGTTATACACATTTGCAATGTAAAGCATCTAGCAGGTGCTTCAACATTGGCTGAAAGCGAGAAATTCTCAAACTCAGAAGCCAAAGACAGCTCTTCTCAAAATTACATAATAACCATTTGGGTTCAAGTGTGGTTTTTCAAGAACAAAGGTCTTGTGTCCTCTGCCCTTTTGGACTTTATGAATTTGATTTACTAAAAAGTCAATCTGTTAGACATTCCAACTTTGTGCTTGTTAGCAAGTGTCAGAAAAATTTTCTCAAAAGATAAGAATACTACCTCCATTGTCTTTCCTGTTTTCCAATAACAGCATATTAGGCCAATAGAGAGATGCAAAACAAAACCACAATGAGGTTATCACCTCACACCATCAGAATGGCTACCATCAACAAACCAACAAATGACAAGTGCTGGCAAGGATATGGAGAAGAGGGATCCTTCATGCACTGCTGGTTGGGAATGCAGACTGCTGCAGCCATTATGGAAACAGGATGGAGTTTCCTCAAAAAATTAAATATGGCCGAAACCGGTTTGGCTCAATAGATAGAGCGTCAGCCTGCAGACTGAAGGGTCCCGGGTTTGATTCTGGTCAAGGGCATGTACCTTGGTTGCGGGCCCATCCCCAGTGAGGGGGGAGGGGGGGGGCGTGCAAGAGGCAGCTGGTCGATGACTCTCCCATCGAAGGTTCTATCTCCCTTTCTCTCTGTAAAAAAATCAATAAAATATATATTTTTTTCTTTTAATTAAATATGGCCAAAACCAGTTTGGCTCAGTGGATAGAGCGTCAGCCTGCGGACTGAAGGGTCCCGGGTTCGATTCTGGTCAAGGGCATGTACCTTGGTTTCGGGCATGTCCCCAGTGGGGGGTGTACAAGAGGCAGCTGATCGATGATTCTCTCTCATTGTTATTTCTAGCTCTCTGTCCCTCTCTCTTCCTCTCTGTAAAAAAAACAATAAAATATATTAAATAATAATAATATTTTAAAAAATTAAATATGGAACTGCCATTTGACCCACTGATCCCACTTCTGGGACTATATACTAAGAAACCCAAAACACCAATCAGAAAGAATATATGCAGCCTATGTTCACAGCAGCACAATTTACAATAGCTAAGATCTGGAAACAACCCAAGTGCCCATCAGTAGATGAGTGGATAAAGAAGCTGTGGTACATTTACTAATACACTACGGAATACTACGCAGCAGTAAAAAGGGAGCTCTTACTCTTTGAGACAACATGGAGGGGCCTAGAGAGGATCACGCTAAGTGAAATAAACCAGACAAAGACAAGTATCACATAATTTCACTCATATGTGGAATCTAAGTAACAAAATAAACTGATGAATGAGTGGATCCAGAGACATGGAAGCATGGAACAGAGTGTGGGACCTCAGAAAGAAAGCAGGGAAGGGTGGGTGGGTGGGAGGTAATCAACTAACGACCTTGTGTTCATATAGGCATACCCCATGGGCACAGACAATAGGGTGGTGAAGGCCTGGGGCCAGTGTGAGCTGGAGGGGATTAATGGGGGGAAGGGGACATATGTAGTACTTTCAACAATAAAGATTTTTTAAATTAAATTTTAAAAAAAGAATTAGGCCAATAACTCATCCTAATGTAAACTAGCATAAAAGATTCAAAGTAGACTAAATAAAATTACTTTTAAAAAGTGATCTGAGTCCAATTAACAAACATTTATTAACATCTAGGATTTAAAACACTATGTAACCCTAAGCAGGTTTAGCCCAGTGGACAGAGTGGGCCCAGTCCTGGTTCCATGCCTGGTAAGGGCACGTGCCTGTTGTGGGGGTTACAGCCCTGGCGAGCTTCGCAGGAGGCAACCAATCAATGTCTCTCTCACACCCAGGTTTCTCTCTCTCCATCTCTCCTCCTCCCTTCCACCATCTCTCCTCCTCCCTTCCACTCTCTCTAAAACAACCAACGGAAAAATATCCTCAGGTGAGGATTAACAAAAATACAAAAAAACAAAAAAACCTAAAATAAAATCATGACATAAATATTTCTGAGAAAATATGTTCATTCAGTCCACCTTCTGTCACAATGAATAACAGAAAGCAAAGTATCCTTAGCAACGGTCTACTTACAGATCAAATAACCGCTCAAAAACTACATCCACCGCCTTACCCGGCGGTCCTTCTGCTTCCCATGCTTATCAGCATGGGAAGGAGGACCCTATTTGTATCAAACAGCAAAATACAATAAGGAAATTCTCCATTGAACCCAGAGTTGTGCTGTTAAATTAAAAACAGTGGCCTTAAAGGCTATCCTTGGGATAAACCATTCAAGCACCGCGCGCGCGCGCGCGCGCGCACACACGCACGCACGCGCACGCACACACACACACACACACACTGGAAACTATGCAATAAAATGGTCAGCAATACAGACACATTTTCACAGGGCCCAAATCGCAGCCCCAGGCCCAGCAGGCTGAGGGCGAACATTCCCATCTAGCTTAATGTCTTGAGGGAGTAGCGTGACTCTACCAAGAGTAAGCACATCAGTCCTCCCTGGCACTCGGGCCCACATACATCACTTTGTGGTGTGGCCACACTGGAGAGAGGCATGACGGAGAAGAGACGGGATGATGAAACTATAAACAAACAAAGCACATCCACCGGGCAGTGGAAGAAACTGGAATGCTATTCCCAGAAGCTGCCATTCCTCCTGTGGTTCTGTCTCTACCTGGAAAGTTGTGAAACCCGCATATAACTACATACTCCATCCCAAATCCACCCGTGGGGCGGGCGGGGGCTGAGTCATTCCCGGGAGTAACTTTAACCCGATCCTCCAACTCCCGGGTCGGGACAAAGACGCCTCTCTCTCTCTCTCTCTCTCTCTCTCTCTTTCTCTCTCTCTCTCTATCCGTTTCTCCCACTGTTCGGCCTCGGCCCAATTCCACTCTCGGGTTTCTCAAGTCAAAGGCACCATTAGGCCGGGCTGAGCCCAGCGGGGGTGACCACGGCGGGGGGGGAGGCTGCCGTCCCGGTAGGTTCGGGGCGTCCCTCCCCATCGGCCACTCCCGCAGGCTGCCAGGGGCGCGCCCCGACAGGCAGGCAGGCACCCCGGGGCCCCGCCGGAGGAAGCCCAGGCAAGCCCGGCCCTCCCGCAGCCCGGCGGCGGGGCTTCGGAGCAGCCCTGTTGGCACAGGTGCCCTGGCGATGGGCGGCGACCGCCAGGCAACACCTGCGGGGCCGGCGGCGCGGGGCGCGGGGCGCGGGGCGCGCTCACACCTGTGCGCGGGCGGCGCTCCAGCCCTGCCGGCCCCGGGGCCCGGAGCCCGGAGCCCGGCCCGGCGCGGCCGCGGGGCCAGCTGCGGGGAGAGGACACGGGCGGAGGCGGCGGCACCCACCTGGCAGCACCTCCTCCGTCGGCGGCGGCAGCAGCAGCAGAGCCGGCAGCCCCCGGCACCATCTTCCGCCGCCGCCTCGTCCTCGGCGGCGGCTACCAACCGCCCATCCGGCTCCGCCAACCGACACAATCGCCGGCGTCCCGGTGCCGGCCGCGGCCCCGAACTCCGGGCGGGAGGGAGGGGTCCGGGCGGAGCAGGGACGCGCTCAGCAGGCCCCTCGGCTCTGCGTCGGGGGCCGGGGGGAAGGGGGCCGCGGCCCGTCAGAGCCGAGGGGCCGCGGCGGCGGGCGGGCTCGGAGGCAGCGCCGGGGTTCGCAGGCCCCGCGGGCGGACGCGGCCGGAGCGGGGTTTGTTATTGTCGACTCCGGTCCTTCCTCCGCGGGGCATGCCGGGAGGCGGCGGGCGGGGGAGGGGCGGGCCCGCGGCGCAGAGGGCCGGCGCGCAGGACCGGAAGTCGCCGGAAGTCGGCGGCCTGCCGGGAAAGGGGCGGAGTCGGCCGGCCGGCGCTGTCCTCTCCTGACCTGGGAGGCCCGGCTGGGCGGCCCGGGCGCTGCGGCCGCGGCCCGGCGGGCGTTCCCGCAAGGTGAACTTGACCTTCCCTTGCCCCGGCGAGCGGGCCCGAGCGAGGCGGACCCTGCGGAAGGCTGGATCGGCTCCCGGGGAAAGGGCTCGTCTCTGCAGCGGATCGCGGAGGAGCGGGGCCTGCCCCGGGTCGGGGTCTGGTCTCCTGCCCCCTGGGCCGCCCGATCGGGGGGGGCGGGGGGGGTCGGAGGGCTGTGGGCCGGCGGGGCCGGGGCCTGGCTGCCGTCCCCACCCCCGGCACCTCCCAGGGGCCCGGGCTGCCAGCGTCTGGCCAGCGTCTGCGGGTGGGGACGGCACCGAGTTCTCAGACCAGGTAAGGCCAACCAAGCATCCGACCGACCGACCGGGAAGAGAGGCGAAGCGCGGGCTGGTCAGCGCGGCGCCGCGGCCACCACTCTTAGGCTTTATCAATTCTGATTTCTCCAGTTCTTAGCCTGAGCACCGAACTCCCATCAGCGAGGGGAATCCTGATGGAGAAGAGGAGCATTCACAGGCAATGCCTTGAAGCCACAGGCTGGAGAATTAAACATCTGATGAGAAGTTACACACACAGAAAAATTTAGGATATTTTAAATTCCTTTTATATCCAGGAATGTCAGGTACGAGTAAGTTTAGCGGTGTTACCAACCAAGTCATCAGAGGGCTTTTGAGTTGCGTTTCCTAAGAATAAGGGCACCAAAACGGAACAGATGCTGCTGGAAAGCAGTGTGCAGCCCTTCATTTGCCACGGTGGAAACTGATTTTTAACCAACACACCCAAAACACACATTGAACCGACTGGTACGCATTAGGGATTTTTTCCGTTTTCATCGCCCTGACCTGGTACCTGAAAGTTAGGTTTGAAAAGAACTATTATTTTTACCACTTTGTTTTTAATTTTCCTTTCCTATGTATTAGAGAGAGATCTTGGGTCGGCGACGTCATTTTACTCTAGGGTATTTTGTTATTTGTTTGTTTGTTTGATTCAAGCTGCGATTTTATTACACCACCCCAGCAAGACATGGCAGAGAAGTGAAAAGCAAGACTACAAGGTTGTTATGCCTTGGAGGAAGCTATGAACTGATTTTGTTAGGGATAGCATAGTAATCAGCACACAGAAAATGACGTGGTGAAAAGGGGTTTAACCAGAAAATTGGTAAACAAAATACAGCACTATTAGGCCTCTAAAGAGTATATTGGTGCTTGACTGTCCCCTTAGTTATCAGTGACATTCATGATTACAAATACAATTTGGAATGTAAAAGCATCACTGGAATGTGCCAGTGACAATGTGTTAAATAATAAAATGTTTTAAATGTTACTTGTCTCTCTGACCTCTTTCATTGGGGGGAAAAAAAAGAAATATTTCTCGTTTTCTCTTGTAGTCATAGAGATTGGGTCACACCTTACAGATTGATACCTTCTCCAAAGCATAAATGTTAAAGAGTGTTTATGCACCTCCTGTTCTGTCCTAGTGATAAGTGAAAATGTATTAACATTCTTTTATATATAAGTGGGAATCTAGAGGAGGTACCAACACAAGTTGATAAAATTAGTGTCCATAATAATGTTTCAGAAAGTGGCATTTTCCTTCAAACAAGGATATTGAAAACCCTCTGAACTCTTCCTTAATAAATAAAAACAAGAACAAACAAAAAACCCTCATGAGCATTACTTCTCAACCAAGCTTCTTTATAAGTCTCATTTTCACTTACTGTGCTTTTCTCATTGAAATTACATGTTAAGAGGGACCTCCAAATTATTATTAAATGGACAGTTCTGAGCCTTTAACATTCCAAGGCATTTGCCATTCTTAATCTTTTTATTTTCTTTTGTAGTAATTCTTTCTTGGCTCTTAAATCTGACCTTTTGCCTGGCCATTGTGGCTCAGTATTTGAGCATCGGCCTAGAACCAGGAGATCATGGTTCCATCCACAATAGGGGGTGTGCAGAAGGGTAGCCAATCAATGATTCTCATTATTGATGTTTCTATCCCTCTCCCTATCTGAAATCAATTTTAAAAAATACTTTTTTTTTTTTAATCTGGACTTTCATTTGGTCCTTTTCTGAATTCTCAACACAGTGTAAATTATACAAATGCTAGAGGCCTGGTGCATGAAATCCATGCACTGGGGCAGGGGTGAGGGGGAGGGTGCTCTCAGCCCATCCTGCGCTCTCGCAGCCCAGGACCACTTGGGGGATGTCCGCCTGCCAGCTTTGGCCCCCTAGGTCAGCAGGTGGACATCCCTCTCACAGTCCAGGACCCCTTGCTCCTTACCACTCGCCTGCTCACTTCCTCAGTACTGCTGCAGAGGCAGGAGAGGCTCCCACCACCGCCACTGTGCTAGCCAGCCGTGAGCCAGACTTCTGACTGAGTGGCACTCCCCTGTGGGAGCTCACTGACCACCAGGGGACAGCTCATGTGTTGAGCATCTGCCCCCTGGTGGTCAGTGCACATCAACCAATCATTCTGCCCTAATGGTCACTTAGTCTTTTATTATAGACTAGAGGCCCAATGCATGAAATTCATGCAAGAGTAGGCCTTTCTTCCCTCTGGCACCTGGGACCCAGGCTTCCCTTGTAGCACCAGCTTTGTCCAAAAGGACGTCTGGTCTAATTATCGTATTACACTTTTATTATTATAGACTAGTGGCCCAGTGCATGAAATTTGTGCACATTAAAAGGGAATTAATTACAGGAATTTTAATATTGCTATTTGCCCTTTATAATAGAAGTGTCAGAGATGAAAAAAAAAATTAGTAAAATGTATATGAAAATCTCCCTCCTGTCAGAGTCTGGGGCGGGCCGCAGGACCTAGAGTTAAGTCCCCGTCCACCTACATGTGCTTTGAAAACACAGGAGACTCACACCCAGCCGGCCCCACCCCCATTGGGTGAGACCCAGACCTGGCCAACCCCACCCCTGTCCAGCCCCTCCGAGTGGGGGGTGCAGCCTCAGGTCCCCCAGCCCAGTGTCAGCTGTGGGGTGCAGTCTCAGGGCCCCTGGCCCAGCACCAGGACGGAGAGGATGGCCTGAGGTCCCCCGTCAAACCCCACCAGGAGGGGGCTGTGGCCTGAAGTCCCTCATCAAGCCCCACCAGACAAGGGACACGACCTGAGGTCCCCATCAAGCCCTGCCAACCACAGGGCATGGCCTGAGGGCCCCCGCCAAGCCCTAAAGGGTGAAGGGGCACAGCCTGAGATCCCCCACCCACCAGGCGCCATGCAGCCTCAGGTCCCTGCTATTCAGTCATGACATTAGGGCATTCCAGCTAATTTGCATATTCCTCTATTATATAGATAGATAAGATACTATGGGAGAATAGACAAGAAGAGTTAATCTTGTCCTCATTGCGTTGATTTTTTAATAAACTTTTACGTTCTTAGATTTACAGTGTGGGCGAAAGAAATTGGTCCTCTTTCAAAGGAATATATAGGAATAAGTACTTCAAATTAGTTTCAATCTTTAAAATCATATTTTTTCCTTCAGGTCTCAACTTTAGTGTCCTTTTTCAGGGAATCCTTTCCTAACACATCCATAGTTCTCCTAGATTCTTACGTTACATAAGTGTCTATCTAACCTGCTGAAATGTAAGTCCTTTTTTAATAGAAACTATTTTCCCAATACCTGTGTATAGCAGTGTATACTCAAACATTTGATGACAATGCCCTACACCTTTTTAAGGCCTTCCATTTATAGCTCACCTCACTTCCCCACTAGCCTCTTACTGGATTCTCATCATGGATGTTTCTATCTCTCCCCAAACTAATCTGATCATGTCTTACCCTGCTTACCACTGGTCTTGTTTTGTATATTAGATAAAATATAAACTTAACATAGCATAAGAATCTTAGGTACCAACCCATCTCTCCAGGGTTGTGCAAAAGCAGGTTTTCAGTTGTGAATATGTAAAACAAGAGTTTATTCTTGTATTATTGTCCACACAAATAGCTATAAACCTACTTTTGCCCACCCCCAGTATCTTCCCTCAGTTTTTCCCTTTCCATGGGCCTTATATGAGTTTCCTCATCCAGTAATATTCTTCCCCTCTTGCCCACCTTTCAAAGTCATCCCTGAAACAAATCTTGGACATAAGCCATTTTAACTGCTAGACAATTAGCACTGCTCCATATCACACTGCTGTGAAAGTTTGTTTCCCTGCTAGGTGTGAAACGGGTATGATTAGGCACTCCATCCATTTCTAAGTTCCTAGAACTTCATAGAGCATGACACATGGTAATTAATCTATTTGAATATAATAAATTTGGCAAATATTGAAGGCTAAAAGTTACTGTGGGAAAGTCATGCCCTCAAAAATGTCATACAGGGACCATTAAGAAATCATTGTAGGGTCAACCTGTGGACCTATGAACCAGGACATCAGGGTTGGATTCCGGTCAGGGCACATGTCATGTTAACGGCATTCTCATCATTGATTCTCATCATTTCTATCTCTCCCTCTCCCATCCTTGAAAACCAATAAAAATATATATATATTTTATATATATACACTCACACACACACACCGGTTTGGCTCAGTGGATAGTGTCAGCCTGCGGCCTGAAGGTCCCCAGTTCAATTCTGGTCAAAGGCATGTACCTTGGTTGTGGGCACATCCCCAGTAGGGGGCGTGCAAGAGGCAGCTGATTGATGATTCTCTCTCATCGATGTCTCTATCTCTCTCCCTCTTTGCAAAAAAAATCAATAAAATATATTTTATATATATATATATATTTAAATTATTGTAATGACAAGTTTATATGATAATCTTCTCTGTATCCTTGGGGGAATTGGTTCCCGGATACCTTCCCCCACCTCCATGGACACCAAAGTCTGCAATGCAAGTCCCTAATATAAAATAGCATATTTGCACATAACCTATGCATATGTAAATACTATGCAGAGTTGTTATGCTGTGTTAATTAGGAAATAATGACAAGGAAGAAGTGTACATGTTTGGTACTGACCCAGCCATTGAAGCCCAAACTATAGTACACATCAATTACAACCTAACTTTTTAATAATACAATCTGTGATTGGTTGAATCTACAGATAAGAAACTCAAAGATATGGAGGGCCAACTGTACATCAGGATATTGGAAAGATCATGGTATACATGCTATTTTAACGGCCTAATTTGAGATTTCATTCTGCATATGTAGTGGATATTTCTCAACCTAGTGTCACTACCCTGATTTTCTTTTAGGTTGTATTTAAACAGTCAGCAACCATGATTGACATATTTGACTTTTCAAAGTATAAATCGAAATTTTTCATTTTTGTACTTTGTTTTTAAGATCATAGCTAATTTGGTTGTAAAATATGGTCATACACAGTAAGGCTTCTGCCACTATGATTATAAGTTAATATTTTTAGTAGTATTTATAGACCTTCAGTTGGTATGTTGATACTCACACATATTATTAATGATAATGGCAGTTAACTTATGAGTGACTACCTTCAAAACCAGTGATGCGCTCCTGAGTAATGATGTTTCTAATGCGGCAACACATACAAGAACATACTTTCAGCATGCTTCATTTTCCAAAAGATTTAAACCAACAGATGGAGACAAAGCATTTTTTTTATGTTCTGTTTTTCATTATTTTGAAGAAAAGCTTCCCAGCAAAATGTCCAAAACTATAGCTAGAATGTCTTAAATCAGAAACTTACAGTCCTACAGATATAGCTGTGGATTGGATTCAAACAGCAAGTGGTAGTTTGACTTGGGGTGCTTCTTTGACTGTGACCCACATTAAGAAATACATTTTGCACCCTAGCTGGTTTGGCTCAGTGGATAGAGCATCGGCCTGAAGACTGAAGGGTCCCGGGTTCAATTCTGGTCAAGGGCACATGCCCCAGTTGTGGGCTCAATTCCTGTAGGGGTCGTGCAGGAGGCAGCCAATCAATGATTCTCTCTCATCATGGATGTTTCTATCTCTCCCTCTCCCTTCCTCTCTGAAATCAATCAAAATATGTATTTTCTTAAAAAAGAAAAGAAATACATTTTGCCCTAGCTGGTTTTGCTCAGCATCGGCTGCAGACTGAAGGGCTCTGGTTGAATTCCTGTCAAGGGCACATGCCCGGGTTGCAGGTTTGATCTGCAGTGGGAGGCATATAGGAGGCAGCGGATCGATGATTCTCTCTCATTATTTCTCTCTCCCTCTCCCTTCCTCTCTGAAATCAATAAAATATCTATATGTACGTATATATAAAAGAAATACATTTTAGCACTGTGACCTGGGTCATGCCTCTAGCAATAAAACCATATTTTATGAAA
Organism: Nyctalus aviator; assembly: GCA_036971965.1. Classification (NCBI taxonomy): domain Eukaryota; kingdom Metazoa; phylum Chordata; class Mammalia; order Chiroptera; family Vespertilionidae; genus Nyctalus; species Nyctalus aviator. Next base: position 9,410,797 of record CM072935.1, on the reverse strand, counting down.
AAACACTTACTGTTTGTGATGTACTTTGATGTCTTCTATTCTATTTTTTCCAATGCTAGTAAATTTTCCAACCCACTAAATTGATTTTATCACCCTCTAATGGCTTGAAAGATAGTACATTCAATAAAAGGTCCCAATCCTTGAGAATCTTTGCTCCTACTATTATTTCCATTAGTGGCTTCCACAACCCCCCACTCCCCATCCGCCACTTTTTATTTTTTAGTGGCATCCCTCAATGGTAAAGTTTTTTATATGTTTATTTTTAAAAAGGATAACCTAACTGAATCCCATGAAACATTAAAGGCCAAATATTGGCTTTACATTTATAAACCTATTTAGTTGCCTTAATAGCCCTATCAGGTTTCTACTAGTTTTCAAAGATGATAACAAAGATGTGAAGAAGTTGGAACTCTTAATGTATTGATGGTGAGATTGTAAAGTGGAGCAGCCACTTTGGAAAACTGATTGGCAGTTTCTCAAAAGTTTCAACAGTTATTACATAGCCCACAATTACACTCTTAGAGAAACAAAAACTTGCACAAGAATGTTCATACCGAGTTATTCATACAGCTGAAGTGAAAACAATCCTAATGTCAACTGACTAATGGATAACCGTGTATTGTGGCTGGGTCTCAGAACATTATATGAAGCGAGAATTTCAGTTCCTTAATAAACAGTATTACTACTAGTATATGGCCCAGCAATTCTATTCCTAGGTTTTACTCCAAGAGAATTCTACTTCAAGAAGATTAAATATTGCCAAAATCGGTTTGACTCAGTGGATAGAGCGTCGGTCTGTGGACTGAAAGGTCCCAGGTTCGATTCCAGTCAAGGGCATGTACATTGGTTGCAGGCACATCCCTGGTGTGGGGTGTGCAGGAGGCAGCTGGTCGATGTCTCTCTCTCATCGATGTTTCTAGCTCTCTATCTCTCTCCTCTCTCTTCCTCTCTGTAAAAAAAAAAAAAAAATCAATAAAAAAAAATTTTTAAAGGATTAAATACGTACGTCTAAACAAAAATGTATGTCTAATCAAAAATGTTCATAGCAGCATTCTTAGAAAAAAGAAAGAAAGGAAGAAAAAAGAGACCCAAATATCAACTGATGAATGAATAAACCAAGTGTGGCCTGTCCACACACTGACTGGAATATTGTCTGGCAGTGAAAAGGAGAGCACTGACACATGGCACAACATGGACGAACCAAGGAAACAACTAAGAAAAAGAAGCTAGTCAGCAAGAAGCCACATCATACTCTATGATTCCGCTTATGCGAAAGGTCTGGAATAGACAAATTCCTAGACAGAAAGAGGATTAGTGGTGGTCAGGGTCTGGGGAAATGGGATGTGACCGCTAACGGGCAGGAGGTTTCTCTAGAATATGGTGAAAGTGTTCCGAAATGAGGTAATGGTGATGATTACACAACCTTAGAATATCCTAAAAAACGCTGAATGGAACACTTTAAAATGGTGAACTTTGGCCCAGCTGCTGTGGCTCAGTGACTGAGCGTCAACTTATGAGCCAGGAGGTCACGGTTCAATACCGTAGTCAGAGCACATGCCCAAGTTGGGGATCGATCCCCAGTGTGGGGAGTGCAGGAGGCAGCCAAACATCATTGATGTTTCTATCTCTCTCCCCTCGTCATCTCTGAAATCAGTAAGTGTTTTTAATAAAATGATTTTATGTTTTGTTTTGGTTTTTTAGATGCCACGTATAAGTGAGATCATAGTGTTTAATATTTGCCTTTCTCTATTGTTGCAAATGACAAGGTTTCCTTCTTTTGTATGGCTGAATGATATTTCATTGTGTGTATATATATATATATATATATATATGCCACATTTCCTTTATGCATTCATCCATAGACATAAACACTTCAGTTGCTTCCATGTCTTGGCTATCCAATATAATAGAGCTAATATGAAAATGGTCATCACGCCCTCACACCATCACAATCCATCACCAGGAGGCATGCGCAGGTGGGCAGGGTCTTGACGCTGTCTATGTAGCATGGAGACAGGTCCCAGCAGTTCCATGCAGCAAGGCCTGGGGGTCCTGCAGCTTCGTGCGGCATGGAAGTGGGACCCCCAGCTCTGGCCTACCTCCTTGAGGCAATCCATCTGAGGAGCCCTGGATTGGGGGGGGGCCTACCTCTTTGGGGAGATTGATTACAGGGCTCCCTCATTGTGAGAGGGCACAGGCCAGGCTGGGGGCACCCCCTACCCCCGCAAGTGCACAAATTTTGTGCACCAGGCCTCTAGTCATAATATAATTAGTAAATAACTTTTAAACTTGTGCACATTTGTTAAGTATTAATTTAATAATGCTTCATGGCAAGACTACTGTCCCAAGTTATGGAACTATTAGTATATGCATACATTTTAAAAGGGACATTTTTAGACATAAGTACTTCTATCTCTAGTAGATCCTTAGTCTTGTGTTGTGCATTTAATTAACCCTTTTTGAATAAATACTGTATTAAGTTCACAGCTTAATCAACATGAAGTCGGCTCAAAGAAAAAATTGTCCAGGAATGTCTCAATCAGCAAAGCCTCGATGCACAATTTTCATTTGAATGACAAATAATTAGAAGGTAGAATTATTAAGATAAGCCCTACCCTAAAACATAGCACAGGAAAGAAGCTAGAATCTTTTAAAATATTCACAAAACATTCTTTCATATCTACAGTTGTAAACTTTTGGAGTTAAATTCTAAATATCAGATAGAAAGCTAAATACCAGGAGGACGTATGTGTGGCATTTTTCTAAGCATGAAATTTCTAAGCATGGCCTCAGTAAAATTAACCACATTAAGTGCCCCTGTACCCCAGCCACAAAATGCAGCATACCCAATTATTAAATACTGTCCTATGCCAGTACTTGCCGTCAGTGGAAGCTGCCCCTTGTCATGATATGTAAACCAACTGAGGAATCAGAATATATGAACTCAAACTTGAGCTTTAAATAATTAGTCTGTTCTTTTAACATAGCAGCCTAGCAATAGTTATTCTTTGTTCAGTAAATACAGACAGGGTGTGGTGGCCCTTAGCCAGTTGGGTGTGTCTCTGAAGTTGAAAAGATGACTAATGAGGTGCTGTTTACATTTAAAAGTAGAAAAATTACCCTTGATGTATACTATTTCTTTGACTAACTGAAAAAGCACACAGTTCAAAAGCAATAAACTCTTTCAGGACAATTTTCGGTCTCAAGGGTTTTTGTTTAAAAGTAATATACCGCATATATTTTCAAAATAACACCAGGGGTCACTGTAAGCTAGACAGCTTCAAACACGTTTGAAAATGTTGTTAATGCTAATCAGATGGTTTTTATTTGAATACTTGTTTGTTGGTGGCATTTTTAAAAATCCCTGCTTTCTTTCCTAATGGCCCTCAGGAGTTTTAATCATCTTCTTGTTACAGGAAACCGGAGAAGAGCCAAGCAACGCTTAGAGAGATGGAGTTACCCTTTATTATTATTACCGGTACGTGTGGGCCGAGAGAAAACTGTATTTCAAATTCTAGGCCCCAACATGGAGGAACTTTCCCTATTTATATGTTTTACCTTCTTTGTCCCCCGGTTATAAGGTGTTTCTGGTCCCCTTTGCAAGTTCTTAAAGAGCCCTGTGTGCCGGGGCTTTGAGACCTCAGCCAAAGGCTTGGCCTGGCGCCAGCACTGATAACTTCATCAGAGCTGGTGTAGTTTTATTTTCCTTATCATTTAAGCAAGCAAGCATGTACAGAAGCCAAAAAAACCAGGTTTACAATTTCAAACAGCCGTCTTTATATAAGATGGATGCTTCATTCTAACTGTCCAAATTATTGAAATAAAAACTTTATTTTTCATAAGCACTGTCACAATCAGATCAGCATGACAAAGTGTTATACATTCTAAGAATGTTGGCAATACTTTTTTCTCCAGAAAAAAAAAGAGAAAGTATGATATAAAGCTGCATTTTTTTTATTTTTTTTTACTTTGCTGCATGTAATATATTTCTGCCTAAATGTCCATGTGTTAGGAAGAGACTAGGTTAAATGACTTCTAAGATCCTATCCAGCTCAGAGTTTTGTAACGACACACTTAAGCTTGAACTGCCTATTGAGTTAAGTATTTTATACTATACAGAAGGTCACAGAGCTTCTCTCCTGCTCCCGGAGGACCACTTTGTTTAAGAACAGGCCTATGGGAAGACAGAATGAGATGTAGGCCTATTTTAGAGATTTCAATATCTAAATAAGAAACGGTCTGGGATTCTCTACCACACAAGACAAATCTAAGTTCTTTCCTTGAAAACAACCAACTATCCAGACGGTCTTTTGGTTTCCTTCAGATCATGTTCACACATATCTCATTCTCAACTTAATTCCATCCTGTGTAACGCCTTTCCCCACCAACATGAGGGTAGCCTCACCTAGATCTAAGTCACTGTAGTCAATTTAGTGGTCAATTTTTTTTTTAAATACATATTTTATTGATTTTTTACAGAGAGGAAGGGAGAGAGATAGAGAGCTAGAAATGTCAATGAGAGAGAAACATCGACCAGTTGCCTCTTGCACACCCCCTACCGGGGTTATGCCCGCAACCAAGGTACATGCCCTTGACCGGAATCGAACCTGGGGCCTTTCAGTCCACAGGCCGACGCTCTACCACTGAGCCAAACCGGCTTCGGCAATTTAGTGGTCAATTTTTGACCAATGTTTAAAAATAAGTATAATAGAAAAAAATAAATAAATAAAATAAAATAAAATAAAAATAAGTATAATAGGAGTTTTTGAAGTTTGGACTCCAAAATGTATCACATCACACAATCTTGGTGCTCATGACACTGCATTACATTTACCAGCTGTTTTCCCTGAGCTGCAGGCTGGCTGAAATCTGCAGGAGGAAGATGGCCTTGTTTATATTGTACTGGAGGCCCAGTGCATGAATTCGTGCACCCATGGGGTCCCTTGGCCCAGCCTGTGGGATTGGGCTGAAGCTGGCTCTTTGACATCCCTCGAGGGGTCCCAGATAGAGAGAGGGCATAGGCCAGGCCAGGCCGAGGAACCCCAACTGGTGCATGATCCGGGCCGGGGAGAGTTGCAGGAGGCAACCAATCAATGATTCTCTCATTGTTGATGTTTCTCTCTCTCCCTCTCCCTTCCTCTCTTTAATCAATACATATATTTTAAAAATCCAACTCAGAGGAACAGATTTTCTTTTTAAATAAATCAATCAGCATAATATGACCTAAAATACATAATATAATTAGTCTCAAAAAGGAGGGGTTGGATGTTCCTTTCAGACAAAAACATTTGAAGAAAAAAATGGCTGATTATTTGCCATGTTTGAAACCTATCTCAGCATACCCCAGGTTAAAAACAAACAAACAGGAAAATAAACACAACCAAGCATATCTCACTAAGACTTAAAGAGCAAATTAACACATGAAAAGATGCTCATAATTATGTTACAAAGGAAATTAAAATCATACTGAACTACCACTTTATACCCAATAATGATAAAATTAAAGACTTCCAATAAAAAATGTTGGCAAAGATATAAAGCAAACTCTCACTCATTTTGGGTAGGAATGTAATGTGGTACAATTTAGAAAGTGTAAAGTCATATAAAATTAAATGCTTACATACCTCTCAGTAATCCACTCTTATATGTAGCCATAAGAAATACATTGCTATGTCCACACAAAGACTAATACAGGGCCACATGCTAACCTGACTCACTCAGGGAAGGCCTGCATGATGCCTTGCAAACCCAAGCGACCTACAGTAACCACAAGGTAGTCTGAAATGAAAACCTTTCATTAAAAGGCAGTTTACAGTGAGTAGTCATGTCCTAGGCCAGTATCTTTCCTGACAAAGATCAACTTCTATCTTTACTGTTTGCATGTAACATAACACACCTGTGGAATCTCAGAGTAACTTGTAACTTCCCTTTTCCAGACCTCTCTGGGTCCATCAAATGGGGCCAAGGGCAGACCACAAATTCCCTCATTGTTAATTAATCTTGTTTGTTGTTGACTGTTAACGATCTTGTACCCACCTATGTAAAAGATATATGTGTCTATCTTTTTTTTTTTTTTTGCCCTCCCTAATCAATCACCCACTTAAGTCTCCTTTGATGGTAATGTATAAAACAAGATGGAAAAAAAAAAACCAAAACAATTCTCTGAAGCACCATCTCAATACGTTGAGATCCTGCTTCCCAACAATTGTCAACAGTTTGGCTCAAACTCACAAAAATTCTTTACAGGTTTGAATGTTTTTTACATTAACACAAGGGTGATAGATAACACAGGGTGAAGGTGAGCTTGTTAACTCCTACCTACAGTATGGTCGGGAGACATAAGCAGAGCAAGGACGATGGGCCAGGTACGGAAGGTCACCAGGGTGGAAAGTTCTGGGTGCCCAGCATATGGCAACTTTGGGGTGGAGGGGGCGGGGGACGGAGAATGTAGGGTGGGACCTTGCCCCCGGGTAACCTTTCCTCTCTTAGCACATCACTGATCTCCAGGGAGCACATCCTCCCTAGAGATAACATTTGGGCCTTGATGCATTTCAGCTCCGGATCCAGAAAGACAACAAAACCAGACAGCAACCCCGTGGCTGCCCTGAGAACCAGCTGCATTGAATGGACCCCCTGCCCAGGCACCAACCCATCCGTGGAGACCACAACCCTGAAAGGTCACACCTGGAGAACGGCTGAAGGGTCTATCAATAGAAGATAAATAGACTTCCCCTCACACCCCCACCCTCTGAGGAAGGAGGACCTCCCTCCCCGGGGCAGGCCAGGGCCTTTCTCTTTCCTTCCCCTTCTCCTTCCTCCGCCTCCTCCTCCTGGTCCCAACTCCTCCTGCCTGTCCCAACGTCACCATTAGCTTCCTCACTCCCAAGCTCCTAGGGCCCTTCCTTTACCTCTAGAACTTGTTTGCTAAGCCCATTTCTTCTAGGAATTACTGCTTCTGCCTCCATAATTTACCCAATACTTGTTCTCTAAGAGTTTGGGTCTTGGCTCTGAATTCTTTCCTAGCCAGAACCAAATACCTAGGTTGCTGAATCTGGATTTGGTCTGATCTCACTGGTCAGACACCAGGTGCCTTTCCACAGCCTACAGCATAAGGATGGCAGAAGAGGGTGAATGTGTTCTGTGAGGCCTGGGGCAGAGAAGAGGGAAAGAGATCCCATGAGTTCTTGGGAGCACTGCCAAGTAGATCATGACAATTTAGGAAATTTTGGGGAAAGTACAACAATTGGAAATACAAAGAGCTGAAATGCTATTACAGAAAGTGTAAAGACTTGAACCGCTAGCTCATGGCACATTTCCCTCAAACACAGTCTCCTAAGAGTATTAGCAAACATTTGAAATAAATCATTTATAAAAGCTTTAAAGCAGCAAGGTAAGCATGCTGCCTTTCTTCAGATACTCTACTGAGTCAGTAATTAAGGATAACTTGGCATTGCACTTCTCAGAGAACCGGACCGCATTGCTTTTGGGAACAGTTAATGGGCTAAGAACAAGCCTAAGAGTGACTGCTTTGACAGTTAAGAAGTCTAACTCACAGTAGCTTGTTTTACTGGAATAAACCCGTTCCATAGACTCTCTTATTTGTTGCTTGAAAGAAGTTTACAAATAAGACATGCCTGTGTATGTTTGTCGACCCATACAGACACATGGAAGAACTGACAAATCACATAGCTCAGGATAACCAAAGCATCTTGGAAATACATATCGCAGCCCGGCTGACATGGCTCAGTCGCACATTGACCTGTAAATCAGGTCTTGTATGACCAGGCGGGTCACCGCTTGATTCCTGATTAGAGCACCTGCCAGGGTTGTAGGTTCCATCATCAGTGTGGGCGTGAAGGAGGCAGCTGATTAATTTTTCTCTCACCATTGATGTTTCTATCTCACTACCCATCTCCCTTCCTCTCTGAAATCAATAAAAGTTTTTTTTAAAAAATGCATATTGCCATAACAGAAAATGTATTTCAATTGTCAAAACTCTGCCCTAGGCAGTTTGCTCAGTGGATAGAGCATCAGCCTATAGACTGAAGGGTCCAGAGTTTGATTCTGTTCAAGGGCACGTACTTTGGTTGCAGGCTGGATCCCCAGCCCTGGTTGGGGTGTGCAGGAGGCAATGAATCGATGTGTCTCTCTCACATCGGTGTTTCTCACTGTCTCTCCCTCTCCCTTCCTCTCTCTCTAAAAATCATTGGAAAAAATATCCTCGGGTGAGGATAAAGTAAAAAATAAATTGTCAAAATTCTTCCAATTTCTCAATGCAAAATACATTCCCACTCAAAGCTGTTCTTCTGTCCCGGCCGGTCTGGCTCAGTGGATAGAGCGTTGGCCCACGGGCTGAAGGGCACATGCCCAGGCTGTGGGCTCAGTCCTCAGCTGGACGTGTGCAGGAGGCAGCTGAGCCATAATTCTGTTTCTCTCTCTCTCTCCCTTCCTCTCTGAAATCAATAAAAATATAGTTTTTTAAAAAGCGATTCTATAAGAAAAATTTATCTTTGTTTTACCTTCAGGTTTGTAATAAAGACCATGCAGTTGCTAATTTTATTTTGAAGGTGTTTTTAACTGAAAGCTTAGTCAGTTTTCACATTCAACAATAAACATTTTTATTTGAAAATTATTTAGGGCCAAAGCCGGTTTGGCTCAGTGGTAGAGCTTCAGTCTGCAGACTAAAAGGTCCTGGGTTCGATTCCGGTCAAGAGCATGTACATTAGTTGCAGGTACATCCCCGGTAGGGGGTGTGCAAGAGGCAGCTGGTCGATGTTTCTCTCTCATCGGCGTTTCTAACTCTCTGTCTCTCTCCCTTCCTCTCTGTAAAAAATCAATAAAATATATATTTTTTTAAATTACTTAGGGGATAATGGTGATGAAAAAATAAAAATAAATAAATAAAGGAAAATATTATTTAATCAGCATTTAAGTAGAATAATCCACAAGGAAAATATCTTTTAAATAGTTACCTTTTCTTCCAGTTCATTTGGTTTAAGAACAAACTAAGTGCTAAAAAATGACTGAACTATTTCACTTCGTTGCTGGCAAGAAACAAACTCAGTACTTTTTGTTTGAAATAGAAAGCAATTGGGGAAAGTGGCCCCGTTACATTTTTTAAAAATCCAATCCCACTCACCTTCTCCCGGCAGAGGTGGACGGCAGAACAGCAACTACCTCAGAAACGTCCGGAGTAAATTCATAAATCTTGTTTAAATTCTCCCGGGCATATTTATGCATCATCTTATCTCCGGCCATCTAATTTAAATTTGAAAGAAGGAAAAAGATCCTTTGATCTTCGGGAACAGTTACTTAAGTCTCTGAGGAGATAAGATAGAGAGGTATCCCGGGAGACTACCTTCCCCAGTGGTTTGTGAGACTCATCAAGTTCTATGCTATAATAAATGAGATTCATTCATTATTTCAGTTCCTAGTGTTTGGGTCCCTCCTTTGTTCCAGGCGGTACTAGGCACCAGAAATGTTTTTGTTTTTTTGCTTGTTCTTTGATTAACCCACACCCTAGGACATTTTTCCATTGATTTTAGAAAGTGGAAAGGGAGAGGGAGAGAAGAGGGGGCATCCATGTGAGAGAGACACATCGATTGGTTGCCTCCTGCATGTACCCCACCAGGGTCAGGGAACCTGCAACCAAGGTACACGCCCTTGACCAGAATCGAGCCTGGGACCCTTCAGCCCAAAGACCCGAGCCAAACCGGCTAGGACTAGAACTGTTTCTTAAAATCCTATCAGACCAGGTTTTGTCCTCATAGAACTCATAGCCCTGGGGAAACGAGTGTTAAGTCAACTGTTGAGGTGCCGCTACCAGTCAGTATGGCAGGTGCTGCATGTGCACGAACAGCACGGGACAGCTGTGGATCCCAGGAGAGGCGTGGCCCTGGATGATGACTCGGAGGTAAAACCAAGTGTAGGGAGCAGGCAGTTAGCCAAGAGATTTGGGAAGCTATTCCTCCAAATAACAGAAAGATAAGCCAGAGAATCCGGCCTAGGGGAAGAAAGACCCTCCTCTCTCTCCCACGTCCCCAGGCTAAAAGTCAGTGTTGGCAAAAGCCCAAGGCCAGCTAGGGAAAGAGGATTTGGCTACTCTCATGGCAGCTGAAAACTTGAAGTTTAAAGAGTGTAGTAAATAAAGGCATGAGATTAAGGGAAAAGTAAATTGAGTCAAGACTGTGTAATTATTTTATGATAAATTAGAGACACTAACTTATTAGGGGAAGCCATTGAAGGTTTTTAAGACATTTTTATTTATTGGTTGATTTTTTTTAAATTTATTTTTATCTGTGTACATATCTTACCATCGCCCCTCCCTCCCATAAATACCCTCCCTCCCCAGAGTTTTGTGTCCATCGGTTGATCTCTTATCTCCCCCAGATCTCCCTCCCCTCCCCACTGTAATTTGAATTTATTGGTTGATTTTAAAGAGAGTGAGGAAGGAAGAGAAACATTGATTTGTTGTATCACTTACCGGTATTTATGCATTCATTGGTCAGCTGTCTACTATAAGCTCCCCACTGGGAACTGAGCTCAAAACCCAGGCATGTGCCCTGACCAGGAATTGAACTGGTGACCTCTTGGTTCATGGGTTTACACAGTTGATACTCAACCACTGAACCACACCAGCTGGGCTCCAGAACCTTTTTTTTTTTTTTTTTTTTTTTTTTACAGAGAGAAAGGAAGAGGGATAAAGAGTTAAGAAATATCAATGAGAGCCGAAACCGGTTTGGCTCAATGGATAGAGCATCGGACTGCCAACTGAAAGGTCCCAGGTTCGATTCCCGTCAAGGGCATGTACCTTGGTTGTAGGTACATCCCCAGTAGGGGGTGTGCAAGAGGCAGCTGATCGATGATTCTCTCTCATTGATGTTTCTAACTCTCTCTCTTCCTCTCTGTAAAAAAATCAATAATATATATATATTTTTTAAAAAGAGTAAATAGTTTATACTTCTCCCTAATCAAAAAGTAAATAGCTTAATTAATCCTACATAGGGAGATAGATAGCAGAAATCCTATTAGTGCCAATTGGGTGGCTGTCAACTACTTGGCTATTTATCTGTGTTTCCCTATTCCATTTGCCACCAGCCTGTCTTAAGGGAAGTTTGACTAAGTCTAGAATTGGGCCTCTAAGAGGATTGCCTGGGACTCCAGCAGCGCCCCCATCTCATCGGCCTTTAAAAAAAAAAATATATATATATATATATATATATATATATATATATTATTGATTTCAGAGAGGAAGGGAGAGAGAGATAGAAACCTCAATGATAAGAGAGGATCATTGATCGGCTGCCTCCTGCACCCCGCCTCTACTGGATATCGAGCCTGCAACCCAGGCATGTGCCCTTGACCAGAATCAAACCGGGCACCCTTCAGTCCACAGGCCGCCGATGCTCTATCCACTGAGCCAAGCCAGCTAGGGCTCACTGGCTTTTACAGACAAAAGTTATGGGGACTTCTCTTCCCAGCCCTGAGCTGTGGGGGTGCTGATATTGGACCAGACCCATTGTTCCGTAGTGGGGCCTCTGCAGCTTAGATATCCCTCCTAATTTTGTTTTAATTGTAGTGATTTTATTTTACTTATTATTTTTGGTTAATTCGCACCCCAGGATATTTTTTCATTGATTTCTAGGGAGAGTGGGAGAGGGAGAGGCAAAGAAATATCAATGTGAGTGAGACACATTGAATGGTTGCCTCCTACACACAGGCCAACCAGGGTCCAGGAACCTGTACCTGAGGTTCATGCTCTTGACTGGAATCAAACCCGGAACCCTTCACTCCACAGGCAGACGCTCTATCCACTGAGCCAAACCAGCGAGGGCCCTCCCAGTATTTAACCACCACAGATGGGCGTGGGCCAGTCTGTTCAGTCTGGCCCCACCATCCTGATGTGGCTTCTTTATATTCTTAGCTACGGGACTTCTGTTTAACTAGATTTCAGGTGTTTCTGAATGATGGCTATTTTTTATTTTAGTTGTAATTTTGATGTGTTTATGGGAGGTTTTGAATATCATATTTACGTATGCCATCATCTTGACCAAAGTCCAATTTTTATAGTTGTTTCAAATTTTTTATATATTTGAAACTTCTAATAATAAAGGAATGAAAAATTGAACATAAAAGATTTTGTATATATATATTTTTGTTTGTTTGTTTTTTATTTTTTACCAATTCTATAGTTCTTGCCGAGACCAGTTTGGCTCAGTGGATAGAGTGTCGGTCTGCGGACTGAAAGGTCCCAGGTTCGATTCCGGTCAAGGGCATGTACTTTGGTTGCGGGCACATCCCCGGTAGGGGGCGTGCAGGAGGCGGCTGGTCGATGTTTCTCTCTCATCGATGTTTCTAGTTCTCTATCCCTCTTCCTTCCTCTCTGTAAAAAATCAATAAAATATATTTTTTTAAAAAAAATTCTATAGTTCTTACTCTAGGAATGATAACAATAGAATAAAAAGCTATCTGACTCAAATATAAATGAAAACTTCTGAGTCAGGATGGGTTTTAACTTCAAGATTCCTACCCTATCCCAGTTTGCCAACTTCCCTTAGTAAATCCGAGATAATCTTAATATTATTATTTCTTTTGATTCTTGCCTCTTTGACATCAAGAATGTATGATGTTTGTCTGAAAAACTCAAACTTAGAATGAAAATGGAAATAAATTATAAGCCAGAGGTAGAACTAATTGATTTTAATTTCATTTCAATCCCGCTTTTTCAAAAAATAAGATTTGTCTCTAAACCAGGCAGACTTTATATTCATATTACTCAAATTACAGGCATACACATAAGACAAGAGTTTATGTTTAGCCTAGGCTAGTAGGCTAGTTAACTATAGTTCTAAAGAGATTAATTTTTTTTATTTCCCTGGAAACATCTTCCTAGTGTGTCCAAATATACATATGAAGTATGTTTTGTGAAACACAAAAAGTTTGAAATTTGATACCATCTCTTCTACTTATCTGCCTTGTTTGTTAGGGACAACAGTTTGAAACCAGCTTAGAGTCTCAGCCTTTAGATGCCTACAGTATTCCTATAACAGAGGTCATTACTGGCCTATCCCTATTCTGGGACAAAGGAGTCTGAGACCATTTGACCAAGAATTATTAAGTTAAAAAGCAGTCCATTATCGGATATTTATAAACTTTTTCCCTTTGTATACACTCATCTATGTAATCTTGCTGCCTAGCTTGGTATCTAGAATATAGTATGTATGTTAATAACTAGTTAAATTGAATGTCATTGATCTGGGTGGGGGCGTGTCTTTCCTATCTATATAATAAAAGCCTAATGTGCAAATCGACCAAACAGCAGATGTGCATCCCCCTAGGATGCACACTGACCACCAGGGGGCAGATGCTCAACACAGGAGCTGCCCCCTGATGGTCAATGCGCTCCCACAGGGGGAGTGCCACTCAGCCAGAAGCTGGGTTCATGACTGGCAAGTGGCAGGATGTCAGTCAGACATCCCACAAGGACTCCCGGACTGCAAGAGGTTGGGGAACATCCCCGAGAGCACTAATGTTGTGCACTCTGGTTTTGGATAAAAGACAAAGAAATTAGCAGGATGACCATTTGAGATTCATTTCTAACTTGCCACTCTAATTTTCACATTCAACACTATTTACGTTCATTTGATCTTTCTTTTTTTAAAAAAAAAATATATATATATATATTTTTATTGATTTTTTACAGAGAGGAAGGGAGAGAGATAGAGAGCTAGAAAGTCGATGAGAGAGAAACATCGACCAGCTGCCTCCTGCACACCCTCATCGGGGATGTGCCTGCAACCATTGTACATGCCCCTGACCAGAATCGAACCTGGGACCTTTCAGTCCGCAGACCGACACTCTACCACTGAGCCAAACTGGTTTCGGCTCATTTGATCTTTCAAACAGTTCAGAATGTTTTCATGAGCCTGCCTGGGGGGCCCTCTTCCCCCATTCAGTTCACAGAACATCTGAACCCAAGCGCCTGTGCATACGGGATGGACTCTCAGTGCTGCAGGGCCTGGCAGGGTTGAGTTCGACAGCCCTCATTGTAACAAACTGCTGCATATCCTGCCACAAAACAGTGAGAGAAGAGGCGTTCTGATTAGATCTTCTCCCTGCTCCCGCAGAACCGCTCAAAGCTGGATGTTTCTGTTGAGTTTCTAATTAAAAAAAAAAAAAAGAAAATTCCGGCACCTTATAATCATATTTTAGTACTGAAGAAATTTGGTATAATAGCCTGGGCCTGTCATGCATCCCATTCCAGGGAAAGAGATAAGAGGAATGGAGGAGGGAGAAAGATGATAAATTTAACTGAGCACTTTCTAGGTGGCAGGAATTTCCATATGTTACATATTTCAGGCATTAAATATTTATTTAACACTCATTATGCATCATGGGTTTTCATATATATATATATATATATATATATATATATATTTGCCTCAAATTAATCTTCAGTGGGACATGTGGGGTCAGTATGATCATAATACCCACTTTTGGGGGGTAAAGATTATCAATTTATTCGGTCACCTGGAGACCAGATGGGCTGAGCTCCAAAATGGTGCCAGTCCATCACACCCATTTTTGATACAAAGAGGAAGTTGAGATTCAAAGAGGTGAAATGACATATCCATGGAATTTGAATCTGAGCCTAACTTCATCCCATCCACCAACAAGAGATCCTGTCAGATTTCTTTCAAATGTAAAGAACTCCACATTTACTTTCTGGACCTCAACCTTCAGGGAAAGATTCAACTTCCTTCGGAGATTTTAGAAATACAGTTAAGTAATAATTTCACTTGTCTCTTATTATTGCATCAACTTTATTTCTTTTTGTGTGTGTGTTTTTTAAAATATATTTTATTGATTTTTTACAGAGAGGAAGGGAGAGGGAGAGTTAGGAACGTCTATGACAGAGAAACATTGACCAGCTGCCTCTTGCACACTCCCTACCGGGGATGTGCCCGCAACCAATGCACATGCCCTCGACCGGAATCAAACCTGGGACCTTTCAGTCCGCAGGCCGACGCTCTACCACCGAGCCAAACCGGTTTCGGCTCAACTTTATTTCTTGACTGCCTCCTATTTCTGTTTAGTAAAGGGGCTTAGCGGTAATAGATACAAAACGAAAAAGGCAAGGACAGGCAGTAACCTTCAGGGCACAAAGGGGCCATTTTTGGTAGGAAGTATGGATGCCTCCAGTGCAGTGATGGCGTTGGCCAAGACCGCCCAGCTGGGACAGGAAATGGGCTGTGTGTTTCTGCCTCCTGCCCGAAGGGGACTAAGGTCTTCACACTGACTCCTGGCCCCTGCGGCATTTCCCTCCCTCCCCGAGGGCTTCCAGTTAGTCTAACTCAGTGTGGCTGGCACCCATCGTCCACACTGATTCCTCTCTCCTCCGCTGCAGAATTAGCATTTCCATTTCCACCTGCCTGCAACTTGTCATCCTCCCCAGATACATTTCCATCTTGGCAAAGTTCTTACCGTGCCAGCCCTTTGCATAAAAATGTTCGATATATGCCCTGGTCGGTTTGGCTCAGTGGATAGAGTGTCAGCCTGCGGACTCAAGGGTCCTGGGTTCGATTCCGGTCAAGGGTATGTGCCCTGGTTGCAGGCACATCCCCAGTGGGGGGTGTGCAGGAGGCAGATGTTTCTCTCTCATTGATGTTTCTAACTCTGTCCTTCCTTCCCCTCTGTTAAAAAAAAAAAAAAAAATCAATAAAATATATATAAAAAATGTTCAGCCGAACCCGGTTTGGCTCAGTGGATAGAGCATCCGCCTGCAGACTGAAAGGTTCCCGTCAAGGGCATGTACCTTGGTTGTGGGCACATCCCCAGTGGGGGGGCGGTGCAGGAGGCAGCTGATTGATGTTTCTCTCTCATCGATGTTTCTGGCTCTCTATCCCTCTCTCTTTCTTTCTGTAAAAAAATCAATAATATATATATATATATATATATATATTTTTTTTAAAGATAAAAGCTGAAATCAATGAAGAAGTTGCATAACCTATTGATGACCTATTATGTGGTTTTAATTGCTGACTCTCCCAAAGGGAAGGCAGAGGAAGAAAATAGGAATTGGAGAGAACTGATGTTTAGTTTATTTCATTCAGTCTTCAAAGGGCAGGTGCCCAGGGGAGTTCGGCTTTAGAGAGCAAGAAGTCAGAGCTCTGGGAGTCAGAGGCTGGACCATTCGTTGATACTCACAATCTCGTAATATTGAGAAGACCAGAGTGTTAACGAAAAAAAATATTGAAACCTGTAAAGAATTTTTTAAAGAGTTTATTTGAGCCTTACAGTCGACAATTGCCGGGAAGCGGAACCTCAACGGATTGAGATAATGCTCCAAAGAATGGTGGATTACATTTCTCTATTTATACATTGAAATCAAAGGAAAGGGATGTAGGTGAGTTACATGAAATTCATTGGTGATGGAGTAAGGAGGCGGGAGAAAGCGAAGTGGTGGGAAACTCCCGGGATTGGATAAAAAGTAAAATGATGGAGTGTACTCAGGTGAGTGCAGGAACAATTAACATGATAACGAAGGAATTTGAGGCATCTGTCCCCCGCCCCCCCCCCCCCCACAACGTTTGGTTGTGCCCCAGGGCAGGGGCTCCTGGAAAAAGGGAAGTTACCCAGACATCTCACAGATATGTTATCTTAGAGGCAAAAAGGCAAATAGGCTCAGTAAAAAGATCAAAGTTGATCTTTGTCTGGGAAAATATCTGGACATGACTACCTACTATAACCCGTTAGATATTTAATTTTCAAACCATCTTTTGTCATTATCTTAGGTCTCTGGGTTTGAAGACTGCCACGCAGGCCTTCCTTGAGCTTGTCAGGTCAGCATGTGGCTTTTTTCTTTCACATGAGTATTAGAAAAATGGGTCATTTGCATTTTACAATTGCGGAATGAAGTTTAAAAAATAGAATGGAAGCATCAACTGCATTGTTCTCCTTTTACAATACACTCTGACTACGGTTTTCCTGTAAAATCTTAACAGGAGAGCTTTTTTACCAATTCAAATGGGATGAGGTTACACTACTGGAAGAAAGAAAAGAATTCTGTGATTTTTGAGTACTCTTCTCTATTCCACGTCTGTTTCCTTGGGGCTGGGGTGGTAGGAGAGGTGGGGGTGATGGAGCGGGTGGGGTGATGGAGGGGATGATGGAGGGGGAGGGGGTGATGGAGGGGGTGATGGAGGGGGTGGGGGTGATGGAGGGAGTGGGGGTGATGGAGGGAGTGATGGAGGGAGTGGGGGTGATGGAGGGAGTGGGGGTGATGGAGGGGGTGGGGGTGATGGAGGGAGTGGGGGTGATGGAGGGGGTGAGGGTGATGGAGGGGGTGGGGGTGATGGAGGGGGTGGGGGTGATGGAGGAGTGGGGGTGATGGAGGGAGTGATGGAGGGAGTGGGGGTGATGGAGGGAGTGGGGGTGATGGAGGGGGTGGGGGTGATGGAGGGAGTGGGGGTGATGGAGGGGGTGGGGGTGATGGAGGGAGTGATGGAGAGGATGGGGGTAATGGAGGGGGTGGGGTGATGGAGGGGGTGGGGGTGATGGAGGAGGGAGTGGGGGTGATGGAGGGGGTGGGGGTGATGGAGGGAGTGATGGAGGGAGTGGGGGTGATGGAGGGAGTGATGGAGGGAGTGGGGGTAATGGAGGGAGTGGGGGTGATGGAGGATGGAAGGGGTGGGGGTGATGGAGGGAGTGATGGAGGGAGTGGGGGTGATGGAGGGAGTGATGGGGGTAATGGAGGGGGTGGGGGTGATGGAGGGGGTGGGGGTGATGGAGGGAGTGGGGGTGATGGAGGGGGTGGGGGTGATGGAGGGGGTGGGGTGATGGAGGGAGTGGGGGTGATGGAGGGGGTGGGGTGATGGAGGGGGTGATGGAGGGAGTGGGGGTGATGGAGGGAGTGATGGAGGGAGTGGGGGTAATGGAGGGGGTGGGGGTGATGGAGGGGGTGGGGGTGATGGAGGGGGTGGGGGGTGATGGAGGGGGTGGGGGTGATGGAGCGCGTGGGGGTGATGGAGGGGGTGGTGATGGAGGGGGTGGGGGTGATGGAGGGGGTGGGGGTGATGGAGGGAGTGATGGAGAGGATGGGGGTAATGGAGGGGGTGGGGTGATGGAGGGGGTGGGGGTGATGGAGGAGGGAGTGGGGGTGATGGAGGGGGTGGGGGTGATGGAGGGAGTGATGGAGGGAGTGGGGGTGATGGTGATGGAGGGAGTGATGGAGGGAGTGGGGGTGATGGAGGGAGTGATGGAGGGAGTGGGGGGTAATGGAGGGGGTGGGGGTGATGGAGGGGGTGGGGGTGATGGAGGGAGTGGGGGTGATGGAGGGGGTGGGGGTGATGGAGGGGGTGGGGTGATGGAGGGAGTGGGGGTGATGGAGGGGGTGGGGGTGATGGAGGGGGTGGGGTGATGGAGGGGGTGATGGAGGAGTGGGGGTGATGGAGGGAGTGATGGAGGGAGTGGGGGTGGGGATGGAGGGGTGATGGAGGGGGTGATGGAGCGGGGTAGGTGGAGAGGGTGGGGG
This sequence comes from Nyctalus aviator, assembly GCA_036971965.1. NCBI lineage: Eukaryota > Metazoa > Chordata > Mammalia > Chiroptera > Vespertilionidae > Nyctalus > Nyctalus aviator. The sequence continues at coordinate 9,392,265 of CM072935.1, read as the reverse complement.
TGATGGAGGAGGTGGGGGTGAGGGAGTGGGGGATGGAGGGGGTGGGGGTGATGGAGGGGGTGGGGGTGAGGGGTGGTGGTGATGGAGCGGGTGGGGGTGATGGAGGGGGTGGGGTTGATGGAGGGGGTGATGCAGGGGGTGATGGAGGGGGTGATGGAGGGGGTGGGGGTGATGGAGGGGGTGATGGAGGGGGTGGGGGTGATGGAGGGGGTGATGGAGGGAGTGGGGATGATGGAGGGGGTGGGAGTGATGGAGGGAGTGGGGGTGATGGAGGGGGTGATGGAGGGAGTGGGGGTGATGGAGGGGGTGATGCAGGGGGTGATGGAGGGGGTGGGGGTGATGGAGGGGGTGATGGAGGGGGTGGGGGTGATGGAGGGGGTGATGAAGGGAGTGGGGATGATGGAGGGGGTGGGAGTGATGGAGGGAGTGGGGGTGATGAAGGGGTGGGGGTGATGGAGGGAGTGGGGGTGATGGAGCGGGTGGGGGTGATGGAGGGGGTGGAGGTGATGGAGCGGGTGGGGGTGAAGGAGGGAGTGGGGTGGCGGGTGGCAGTCGGGCCAGCAGGGTGCACTGAGGCTGTGCCAGTTCTAAGCTTCCAGGCGCACAGGGGGACCGGACCCAGCCGCGCCCCGCGGCCTCCGGGCCTCTCCGGTAAAACGCAGCCCCTCGCCCAGGCAGGGGAGGCTGGGATTGCGGCTGAGCTGGCTGCTCAGAAACCAGGCGCCCAGGAACCGGGCCCGGAGCTCGCTTGCCGTGGCAGAATTCGGCGGAGTGGCCCGGGTCTGCCAGGGCGCCCTAAAACGGGGTCTCCGTTTTTCCCGTGAAAAGACTGTTTCGCTTTCCCGGATCCAGCTGATGACAGAATAGCATTTCCACAGGTGGGAGGGCGGTCCCGGGGAGCGGGTTGGGGGCCCGGCACAGCGCCGCGCGCCCAGGCGCCTCCCGGGCTTCCCGCTGGCTTCGCAGCCCCCGAGTCCGTCCGTCCGCGCGACCGGCGACCGTGGGCTAAGCAGGCGCCTCCCCGGGAGGACCGGAGCGGGGCGTGGAGCCCGCAGGGCGGCGGCGGGGAAAACCCTCCCCTCGCCGGGATGCCCCACACTTCGTCCTGGGAGCTGGCGCCCTCCGACCCGCTGGACCCCGGCTTCGCGCTGGGCGGCCCCAAGGCGTCCAGCCCGCCGCCGCCTCCCGGGGCCGGGGCCGGGGTCTGCGCGGCCACCGGGGCCGGGCTGGCGGCCACCGGCGGTGCTGCTGCTGCTGCGGGGACGCCCCGGGGAAGGTCCCGACCCGCTCCCCCTCCGCCCCGCCGCCCCGCCGAGCTCTTCGCGCCGGTCCCGCCCTTCCCATCGCCGGCGCCGCGGGGCGGCCTCGGGGAGCCGCCTGCACCTCCCGCGGCCTCTGCCTCCTCCCGTCCTGGCGCCCCCGCTGCGGCGGTGCTGGCCGGGCCGGGCGCGGCGGCGGGCGGCGGGGAGCCCGGCGGGGTGGGCGCTGCCCTTCGCCGTGTTCGCGGGGCTCGGGGAGCCGGGCCGGCGCCAGTGCGCGCTGGTCTCCCCGCCGCCGGGCCGCCTCCCGCTCCTGCTGGGCTGGCCTGGCCGCCTCCCGCTCCTGCTGGGCTGGCCGCCGGGCCGCCGTCTGCGCCCTGCGCCCCGCGGGGTGGCCCCGCCGGCAGCCCGGCCCTGGGCGCGCAGGAGGCGGCCCCGCGCCTGGTGGCGGGTCCTGGCCGCTGCCTCCGCGGCGCCGCTGGTCTTCGCGGTCTCCCGCGGCAGTGTGTCCCAAACTTTTGACCTGTGTGTACGCCTTCTATAATTTTCCTAACGCTGAGTACCCCTCCTACTCCTGAGAACGTAGAATTAGGCGCAGCTGAGCACGGGGCAGTGCATATCCCCACCAAACTCCGGTGCAACGCGTACCCCCACCAGACTCTTCCCGTACCCCCGGGGGTACGCGGACCGCACTTTGGGAAACACTGCTAGGGGGAGGGGAGCAGGGGAGAGAAGACCCCTGAACCTGCCGGGGGAGGGGTACAGGGGCGGGGAGAAGCGCCGGGAACTCCTTTCTCGCCCGCAGCTCGCTCTCCGGCGCCCGGGTCGTGCGCACCCCGCTCCAGGCGGAGCCGGGCGGCGCTCCCTCGGCTGGCGAGGTCCCGGGACGCAGCGGCCCGCGGGCCCCGCACCTGCCGCCTCCGCCCGGGGCCGCTGTGGTTTCCGGCGGCGATGCCTGTGCTCTGGCCGGAGCTGCCGACCGCCTGGCCGGCCCAGTCCCCCGCCTCCTCCCCGGGCGCCCCATCAGCACGAGGAGAGGCTCAGGGCGCTGCGCTCCGCGCCCACCCGCTCCGGTGCGCGGGGAGGGCGGGCCAGGCCGCTCCGGCCTTTTCGGGGAAGTCTCCGGGACGGAGAGAGAGGGAGAGCGGGAAACAGAGGAGGCGTGCAGGGAAGGAGGCTGGGGCTTGGCTGTGACTTTTTAAAATATATATATATATATATATGATTGATTTTCTAGAGAGAGAAAGGGAGAGGGATAGAGAGCCAGAAGCATCGATGACACCAACCAGCTGCCTCCTGCACACCTCCTACTGGGGATATGCCCACAACCAAGGTACATGCCCTTGACCGGAATCGAACCTGGGACCTTTCAGTCCGACGCTCTATCCACTGAGCCAAACCGGTTTCGGCTCGGCTGTGACTCTTGACAACAGAGCTAAGGCCAGTAATAATCCATCCCCCTCCCGGTCCCAGCCCCTCTTTCTTTCCCGGTGCCCTCCCCGCGCCCCTCCTCTCACCAGAAAACGCTCCGGGATCGGCCTCCGCGGGCTCCGCGCGGGCCAGGCGCCGAGGTGCCCGGTGCGGGGCTGTGGCGCCCCCTGGCGGGCCCGCGGGTCCAGCGCGCGGCCTAAAAGGGACCGCGAGCCTGCGAACCTGCTGCTTTACACCGTCTGTGCAGTAATGACCGCGTCTTTCCAGAGGACTGCCTTACCCTCAGGCTGCTTTCTCCCCGGGGACCGCTCCTGAAACTCGGGCCAGTTCACTGCAATTGCTCCTCAGGATTGAGAACTTTAGAACTACACCAGAGGCCCGATGCAGGACAGTTCATGCAGGAGTGGGCCTTTCTTCCCCCGCCTGCCGGCACCGGCTTCCCTCTGGCACCTGCAGGCACCCAGACAGGGCTGGCTTCTCAGGAAGGACTTCTGGTCTAATGAGCATATTACCTTTTTATTATTATTATTATTATAGATGATGTCCCAACCTCATCCATGTCTGTGAGGAGCAAATGAGGTAAAAAGAAATGCAAAATTATTCTTTCGTTCTCTTTTCCTTCATCTCTTTTCCTTCTCTTTTCTTTCTCGTTTCCTTCATCTTTTCCTTCATCTCTCTGGCTTAGGGACGGCCAGGAAGCTGAAATGAATCTGCCCTTATAGTCCTCTCTACCGGATTTCTTTCCGCGGGGAGCTATGGATTCCATGGGCTTCATTCCTGAGTCTCGGAGAGCACCCGGTAGTCAGGTGAATCTGGTCAATACCTGGTTCTGGAATCACACGGGAGTTGGCCAGCAACCTTTATTTATTTATTTTTTAATGTATTTTATTGATTTTAGGGCAGAAGAGAGGGAGAGAGAAACATCAATGATGAGAGAGAATCATTGATCGGCTGCCTCCTGCACGCCCCCTACTGGGGATGGAGCCCAGAAGCCAGGCATGTGCCCTTGACCGGAATGGAACCTGGGACCCTTCAGTCCTGGCCCAGGCCAATGCTCTCTCCATTCAGCCAAACCAGCCATGGTGGCAACCTTTATTTTATGTCCTCTAAAGAGAAATGAAAGTGGAGTAAGAGAGAGGATTGACACTTTGTCCAACCTTCTGCAGTTTGCATCTCAGACATGAGGGCAGAGCCTTCACCAGACTATGGTCATTGACTGCAGTTTAAAAAAAAAAAAAAAGGAATTTTTTTTTTTTTTTTAATTTGGGATGAATTCAAAAGAGGAATGAAAATTTCTACAAATATTTGTTAAGTGTGAGAAAAGGTCACCATCAGGTTTTGTTTACTTAATTTAATGGGCATTCAGCAATTTCTCAATTACTTTGGTTCAAAACACATTTTTGAAAATGTGTGGAAGGGAAAACTCTCTCTTGGGTGGGGCTTTGCAGACTCCCTCTCTGATTTGGGTGGATGAGGAGTGCTTCTTTGGCTCTCAAAGTTATCAGGGAAAATGGGATAACGCCTAGCTATAAGTTTAGAAAATGTAAGTTTAGAAACCTACCTTGGGTGACCAATAATAATACATCATTCAAAACACAGTCTTTCATCTCCAGTGCATGTCAGATGATGGGCATTGTGGCATTTGAACAGTCCCCTGCCAGGGACCTCAGAGGGCCTCCTGGAATTCATCCTAGTATTTCTCAGGTTTCTTGGAAACATTTTATTGACTTTTTTTTTTTTAATGGCTCAAAAATTCTTTTAGGCCGAAACCGGTTTGGCTCAATGGATAGAGCGTCGGCTTGGGAACTGAAAGGTCCCGGATTCGATTCCAGTCAAGGGCATGTACCTTGGTTGCGGGCATATCCCCAATAGGGGGTGTGCAAGAGGCAGCTGATCGATGACTCTCTCTCATCGATGTTTTTAACTCTCTATCTCTCTCCGTTCCTCTCTGTACAAAATCAATAAAATATTTTTTTAAAAAAATTATTTTAGGAATCCTTAGTAATTTTTTAAAAATATATTTTTATTGATTTCAGTGAGGAAGAGAAAGGGAGAGAGAGATAGAAACATCAATGATGAGAGAAAATCATTGCTCAGCTGCCTCCTGCACGCCCACTACTGGGGATGGAGCCCACAACGGAGGCATGTTCCCTTGGCCGGAATCAAACCTGGGACCCTTTAGTCCACAGGCCTATGCTCTATCCACTGAGCCAAACCGGCCAGGGCTCTCAGTGATTTTTAAAAATGGAAGTTTTAAGCTTAGAAGAGTTGCTAGACCTTCTAAGGCCGTGGTCAGCAAACTGAGGCTCTCGAGCCACATGCGGCTCTTTGGCTCCTTGAGTGTGGCTCTTCCACAAAATACCACGGCCTGGGCGAGTCTGTTTTGAAGAAGTGGCGTTAGGAGAAGTCTAAGTTTAAAAAATGTGGCTCTCAAAAGAAATGTCAATCGTTGTGCTGTTGATATTTGGCTCTGTGGACTAATGAGTTTGCCGACCACGGCCCTAAGGAGATGGACGCAGAGTAAAATGGTCACAAACAGAACCATGTACAGTCAGCTGGCTTTGAAACCCCATCTGCCTTCATGAACTCAGTGACTGTACTCTGACAACGATGGCGAGAGCTGAGTGGCCCATCTGTCCGCCGTGTCAGCCCCACAGGCCGGCCTGGAGCTGCCCCGAACCTCTGGATAGGACCGCTGGACAAATACACAAGCTGGCACCGTCCTGCTGTCCACTCCGCTGCGCTGTGTTGCATCCTAGTATGGCCCGTGGTTGATCAAACAGGACTCCATAGTTCAGTCTCACCCTGGCTTTCTAACTCAGTGGCTAAACTGTTGCACTGTTATTTCGAGGTGGTAGCCTTCATCTTAACATGTCCAGAATGTATGTCTCACACTTCCTTTTTATGCTGTGTCTTCCGTAGAATAAATATGCAAGCAGCCACATTAAAAGCACAGTTTGTTTACCTCGTTGTATTACAGAGGTTTTAACTCGGTGTTGACTTTTTGCAATCTCCTTGTAAACTGTTTATTTGGTTTATACCACCACTTCTGGTATTTAAAAATGTCTGTTTGGTCTTAGTTAAGTTGGTCAAGTTATGGAAGGCACGTGTTTAGGCTCTCGCTCTCTCTCTCTTTTTTTTTTCTAACATTTTATTGATTCTTTACAGAAAGGAATAGAGAGTTAGAAACATCAATGAGAAAGAATCATCAATCAGCTGCCTCTTGCACACCCCCTACTGGGGATGTGCCCGCTACCAAAGTATGTGCCCTTGACCAGAATCGAGTTTGCCGACCACGGCAAACTTTCAGTCCGCAGGCCGACGCTCTATCCACTGAGCCAAACAGGTTTCGGCTAGGCTCTCTCTTGAGCAATGCAGACTGTTAGTCCACCCTGAGAGAAGCGCAGTTAAAACAAGAGTGGCATTATTAAGGCTGAGAATCACTGCCCTAAGGTTTCACAACTGTTTAGGGACTGAAGTGGGGAAGAAGTCACACAGGCAAGGGAAGGGTAGGTGTGGGAGTCAAAGGACCAAGGTAGGCGTGCTCATTCAGCCACCGAGGTGGCCGTGGGCAGGGGCACAATATGTAGAGTCCAGAGCCAAATTCTACCCATTCCTTACTCAGTGTATATATACATACACTAGGTGCTCGGTGCGCAAATTCCTGCGCAGGTGGGGTCCCTCGGCCTGGCTAGCAATCCGGGCTTATTGGGGCCAGCCAAGGGGAGGGGCCACGGGAGGTTGGCTGGCCATCGGAGGTTGGCTGTGGGAACGCACTGACCATGAGGGGGCAGTTCCTGCATTGAGCATCTGCCCCCTGGTGGTCAATGCACATCTGCCCCCTGGTGGTCAATGCACATCAGGTAAACAGTTGACTGGTTGTTCAGTCAACTGCTCGTAATTGTGTGATTGTGTGTGTATATATATATATATATATATTATTGATTTCAGAGAGAGAAAGAGAAAGGGAGAGTTAACATCAATAATGAGAGAGAATCGTTGATTAGCTGCCTCCTGCACATTCCCTACTGGGGATCAAGCCCACAACCTGGGCACGTGCCCAGACCAGAAATCAAACTGTGACCTCCTGGTTCCTAGTCAATCAACACTCAACCACTGAGCAACACCAGCTGGGCGCAGCTGACATTCTTACTGCTGCGTTTTTATTTGTTCTCTTTACTGGAGAATCCCACGGACCCTATTTTAAAGGGAATTTCTTACATACTTCTGAAAGAAATCGGATCTAAGCTTTATTATGACCACTTGTTATTAGAGTTAAATTTCATAGTACACATTTAAATGTATTTATTGGGAGACAAAATGGCGGAAGAATAGATACTAGGCGGATTCTGAGCCTTGTCCCGAAGCAGAAAGAGAGAGCAGCTGAGGGCCACACTGGGAGTGTTTATTAGCGAGCCAAGAGACAGGCGAATGCCAGGAGACACGGGGGGTCTGCTGACCAGGGTGCCCCTGGCAGGAAGCACCCACGGCGGGGCTGGGTCCCCTCCCGGAGCTACCTACGGGCTTGGACGGGGAAATCTCGCCATCGTGAAAGGAAGATTGGATCGTGTCAGAGGCCTGAATATCCACAGCCGCAGCGACCACCGATCAGCTGTGAGCCCCGGAACGCTGATCCCAGGCGGCGCGAACACTGGGACTCAAAAGAGCGCCCCACCGCACGGCGAAAAGGGCAGATTTCACGGAGATAGGGAGAGAGAGAACTACTTAAATGTATTTATTATTTACTTTTATATATTTTTTTATTGATTTCAGAGAGGAAGGGAGAGGGAGAGATAGAAACATCAATGGTGAGAGAGCACCCCCTCACCCCCACTGGGGATCAAGCTGCAACCTGGCATGTGCCCTTGGCAGGAATCAAACCAGAGCCGTTGCCTATCGTGCTCTAGGGGCTTTTGTGGGACTCCAGGTCCAGGCGGGGTGGTGGAGGGGAATTGAACTATGCTTGGTTTTTGGATACAATGGCCCGTTTTGACCAGCATCCGTGAGGAGAATATTCGCCTGGTCAGCTTGTGAGGCCACAGGCCTGTTTTCAGGTTCTCACCCGGGTCCGCGGAGACCTGGCAAGGCAGTGACCACGGCGGCAGGGTGTTGGTGCCTGGCTTGAGCTTTTCCTTCCACCCGAGGACACCGCTCCAGGCCAGGAGCGTTTGGGAGCTTGGCTGCTGCTCACTGAGGGCCGAGACCCCCGCTGGGCTGGCGAAGGGCTGCTCTCCCCACTGCGGGATCGGTGCTCACCAGGGACGGTGACCCAGTCTGGGAAATGGGGGCAGGCCCTGACCAGGGGCCGCTGAGGACTGGTTCCTTTTTATGGTTCCCGTGTCTTCTATTATGGTGTCCATGTCTTCTTTTATGCTGTCCATGTCTTCTGTTATGATGTCCATGTCTTCTTTTATGGTGTCCACGTCTTCTTTTATGGTTTCCATGTCTTCTTTCATGATGTCCATGTCCCCTTTTATGGTTCGCATGTCCCATTTTACGTCTTCTTTTATGGTTCGCATGTCTCTTTCTATGGTTTCCATGCCTTCTTTTAGGGTTCGCGTGTCCCATTTTACAGTTTCCATGTCTTCTTTTATGGTTTCCATGTCCTTTTTTATGGTTTCCAAGTACTTTATTATGGTTTCCATATCTTTTTTTTTCTTTTAATCCTCACCGGAGAATAGATTTTTTTATTGACTCTAGGCTAAAAGAAAGGGAGAGGCAGAGAGAGAGAGAGAGAGAGAGAGAGGTAGAAACATCAGCGTGAGAGAGAAACATTTGTTCCTTCCCATATGCTCCCAACCAGGGTTCCATCCAACAACCTGGATATGTGCCCTAACTGGGAATCGAACCAGTGACCCTTCAGAGATGGGACAGTGCTCCAAACAACTGAGCCACTTCGGCCAGGGCTCCGTGTCTTTTTTTTTTTTCTTTTTCTTTTTTTTTATGCTGTTAAAGTTCTCTCTAAGTTCAGCTACGGTTCCCCTAAGTTCACTGACTGTTTATAAACCAGTGCTTTGAACTATGTGTCTATTAGATTGCTTGTCTCCATTTTGTTTAGCTTTTTCTGGACTTTTGTTCTGTTCTTTCCTTTGGGTCATGTTTATTTGTCCTCTCCGCCCCCCCCCATCCCCACCCCCAACCCTGCTTTGGCATCTCCCCTGTGTCTGCTTCTGTGTACCAGGTATGTGTCCTGGGCTTGGTAGAGTGGCCTATTACAGGAGGTGTCCTATAGGGTCCAGTGGCACAGCCTCCCCAATCACCCAAGCTGGGCACTCCAGTTGTGCCCCTAACCTACACCATCATGGGCTCTGTACACCCTCCTACTGTAGTTGAGCCTCGATTGCTATAGGCACCTCAATGGGAGGTATTAACCCCCAGGTAGATCAGCTGCAAGTACCAAGCCCTGTGGAAGGTCAACTGTACAGGGGCCTACCCCACTGAGCAGGACCTCAGTGGGGCAGTGGTGCCTGCTGAGTCCACCCCTTGAGTGTGTCCCCTGTGGAGGAAGCTTGTGGTACTTCGACATGGTCTGAAGCTGTCCACAGGGTGTGCTGGCTCTGGGGCCTCCTAGGAGGAGCTGGCCCAGGTCAACCACTACCTGTGCTCTGCCCAGGGCGACTGGGCTTGAGCTACAAAGCAACCTGCAAAGGCTGCTCCTTGTGCTGGGCTCGGAGACGCCCGGGAGACGCCACGCTGTGAACCAAGGCCAGATGCTGCCAGTGCTGGGCCTGGGGCCACTCTGTGAGAGGGACTGGCATGCTGGGGCCAGATGCTGCTTATGTGAATGATTTTAGGAAAGTCTGAAGCACGAGCCAAGACAGGCCATTCCTATCAAAAGCCAGTTGGATGTGAGAGGGACTCAGATATGGCCTTTGCATGTAGGCCCTTTGGAGAAGGAACCCAAACCCCCACACAAAAACAAAGAACAATGACCACACCCTTGCCAGCATTGCTCAGGGTAAGAGCTTCTGCCCACGCACTGACGGGTTTCACTTCCTACCCCTGGCTGGGGCGCATGTGGGAGGCAACCAGTTTTTTTTGGTTTTGTTTTGTTTTTTAATATGGAACGCTTCACGAATTTGCGTGTCATCCTTGCGCAGGGGCCATGCTAATCTTCTCTGTATCGTTCCAATTTTAGTCTATGTGCTGCCGAAGCGAGCACGGAGGCAACCAGTTGATGAGTCTCTCTCACGTTGATCTCCGTCTATTTCCCTTCCTCCCCCACCCCCCTTCCTCTTTTCCATTCTCTCTGAAAAGCAGTGGGAAAAATGTCCCCAGAAGATGATTTAACAAAACAACAAAAACAAACAATTCCATTTCCAGCGGCTGCCTCGGCAATGGACTCAGAGGAAGTGAATCTGAAATAGTGCCCGGACCCTGCCTGGTACTCCAGGAGCCCGCCCCCTCCCTTCGGCCTCAAACCCCTGCTCCTTTCTACAGCCGGAGGTTATGGGGATTTCTCTTCCAGCCCTGGAACGCTGGGCTCAGAGGCCTGCTGGCAGGCTGGGGCGGCCGAGTCATCCCTCCCAATCTTCATCTGCCGCACATTTGTGTGGACCAGCCCGGTCCATGTCTGGGCCACTTACCAGGCTCAGTGTGGCTTCTCTAAATCTCCAGTCGTAGGACTTCTCTTCAGCTGGATGTTGGGCCGTCCTGGACGATGGTTGTTCTGTAGTTTAGTTGTAATTTTGATGCGATTGTGAGAGACAGGCTCTGACCAGGTTCCCTCTTGCCTTTCTTCAGCAAAATGGAAGTTCCCCTTCTGTGCCCACCCTGGTCACTGCTTCCTACTTCCTTCTCAATTGCTACTGCCTCTTCCTCCAGCTCAGCAACCAATCCCCGAATAGCCAGAGGGGACAGTATTACAATTGCCTTTCGTTGACAGACATGCAAATGCGAGGTCATGCGGTACCTGCCCAAGGTCAAAGCTCTGGTAGCCGGGGAGGCAGGATTCCATCCTGAGTTAGAGGCTGCGCTGGCATCTCGCCCCAGCAGCAGCTCCTCACAGCGCTTCCTCGCTTCTGTGCCTTCACATAACGCTGAGAAATAGCTAAGCACGTCCTTGCATGATGTTCAGTGGATATCTCAACTTTCTCATAAATGCAAACAGTTACAAAGAATGTAATTGCAATACATATATGCTGACTTAAAAATAAATAAAACTGCATATATGAACTTTTCAAATATATTTTATTGATTTCTTTTCTTTTTTTTCTTCTTTTTTTTTACAGAGAAGAAGGGAGAGGGATAGAGAGCTATAGCATCAATGAGAGGGAGACATCGATCAGCTGCCTCCTGCACACCCCCTCCTGATGATGTGCTGGCAACCAAGGTACATGCCCTTGACCGGAATCAAACCGGGACCCTTCAGTCCGAAGGCCGATGCTCTATCCACTGAGCCAAACAGTCAGGACTGCATATATGATTTTTTAACATGCATCCAATGAAATCTAAACAGCCCATGGAACCTGGCCGGCGTGGCTCAGTGGTTGAGCGTCAACCTATGAGCCGGGAGGTCACGGTTCAATTCCAGGTCAGGGCACACACCGGGTTGCAGGCTCAATCCCCAGTGCAGGAAGCAGCCAATCAATGATTCCCTCTCATCATTGATGCTTCTATCTCTCTCTCCCTCTCCCTTTCTCTCTGAAATCAAGAAAAAATATATATATTAAAGATAATAAAATAAAAATAATAAATAAAAAATGTAGAGTGGCTCACGAGGCTGGGTGAGTGACACAGTTCCCAGGGAAGGAAGCAGGCCAGGGAGCAAGGCCCTGTGTGGGGAGGGAAGTCGCCTGTGGTGCTTGGGAGGTGGCACAGGTTCCCAGGCCTGGCCCCTTCCCCACCCTGACTCGGTGATGTGGGAAGACTTGGCTGTGGGACGTGTCTCATCTCATTATTCCGCTGCGACAAGCCAGGAGCCGGGGCGCTGCCAGCTTGGCCGGTCCCGGGAGGCTCAGAGAGGCCAACGGCAGGGAGAGGTTCCCTCACACACGCCCCGTGGGAAGCAGCCAGCGGCTCCCTGTCACCCTCCAGGGCAGCGGAAGGCCAGCCGCCCGGTTCCGTTTGGACTGGGTGCGTGCACGTGTGAGTCCGCCTGGTGTTGCTGGAAGCTTCTGGGGGTCATTAGGGCTCACCCTGCCAGCTAGGATGGTCCCCCATGGGCTCTGCTGTTCCCCCTCTGCGGCCAGAGGCGGCCATCACAGACTCCTCTGGCCGGTCTGGGTTCTGAGTAACCGCTTCAGTAGTTCCCGCCATCGCTGAGAGGAAGGCCAAAGTCCTCCTGCGCCCCCTGACATCTGACCTCTTGAGGTCATCTCTTCCCACCCCTCACCAGCACCCACACAACTCTGCACTCCTAGGGCACCATTCCCTCCGGCCTTCCCCAGCGAATTCCTGCTGCGCCTCCACCCGTCATGACCTCAGAGAGGCCTCCTGACCCCTGGCCGAGGTCAGCGTCCCTGCTCTGTATTCTCATGGCTCTTGCTCCTCTGACCTTACCCTCACCCAAATTCAATGTCATGACTTCTCATTTGCTGCCTTTCCCACTGGACTGTAGGCACCACCACAGCACAGGCCATGCTGTCGGCCGTGCGTGGCCCTCGGTGGGCCCTGAGCATTTGATGATGGAGGAAATGCTCTCAGCTCTACCCTAATTGCTTGTCTTTCTTGCAGTCGGCTCATCTCTGTATCCCCAGCTTTTAGTCTGATCCCAAGTCCCATGCCCTAGTTTTAAAGATATACAGGCTCCAATTTCAGAAACCCAAGGGGCCTTTCCGTGAACTGGCCAGGAATGGACTTCAAGGTCCACACCCACCCTCCACATACAGGTGGGAGGGCGGCGAGGGCCCCTAAGCAGGGGAGATGAAAGAGTTACAGCGCTCACCTCGCAGGTGGTGGAGGGTGAGGGGCCCCAGGAGCTGGGCCCGCCCCTTCCGGTTCAGCCCTGGAACGGGACAGTGGTTTTGCCTCCTGCAGGCCCAGCAGGGGTCATGTCAGCGGCAGGCAGACTCAGTGTGCGTCCTGACACCACAGGCTGTGTGAGACACAGCCACGAAGCCCCTTCTTCACAGGCCAAGGGGCCTGGGTTCTCCCCGGTGGAAGTCAGGCATGGGGGCTGGGCTGCTGACACACGCGTCCTTCCCAAATGTTATCACCCGCACCTGCTCCCGCACTGTCCTTCCAACATGGCGTTGGTGCCCGAAGCGGCACCACCACGTTGTGGCAGAGCTGCAGCATCTGGCTCACACGTGAGGTTTCGAGGCTCCGGCTGGTTTAGGTGGCTGTCTGGTGGCTGGAGGGAAAAGTCTGGTTACAAAGTGCCATTCGCCGGGAGGGCAGGGCCTCGAACATACGGGCACAGGAGGCCCTCCGTGTTTGTGGAATAAATGAATGCTATAAAGCTTGCTATCGTGAGTCCACGGATCTTTTCCTGCTGAGACATTTTTGGTCCTGATTAGAGGGAGGAGGGAGGAGGGAGGAGAGAGAGGAAGGGAGAGAGAAGGGAGGTGAGACTGAAACACCGTCGGTTGCCTCCCACAGGCGCCTCAACCGGGGATTAAACCCACAACCGAGGAATGGGCCCCGAGTGAGAATCGAACCTGCACATTTTTGGTGTAAAGGATGATGCTCCAGCCAACGGAGCCATTCTGGCCCCGGGCAGAGCAGGTCCTTGCTCACTGAAGGGGAGCGGGAAGTTGGCCACACTGACTGAGTCGCCCTCACCATCTTTCGGTCCTTAGAGCAAGAGGGGCGCTCAGGAAGCCCCAGGCAGACAGTGTTGGTAGAACGTGCACATGTCAAGAAGTGGAATAAGCCGAAACCGGTTTGACTCAGTGAATAGAGCGTCGGCCTGCGGACTGAAAGGTCCCGGGTTCGATTCCGGTCAAGGGCATGTACCTTGGTTCCTGGGTTCGATTCCGGTCAAGGGCATGTACCTTGGTTGCGGGCATATCCCCAGTGGGGGGTGTGCAAGAGGCAGCTGATCGATGACTCTCTCTCATCGATGTTTCTAGCTCTCTATCTCTCTCCCTTCCTCTCTGTATAAAATCAATAAAATGTATTTAAAAAAATCAATAAAATCTATTTTAATAGTTTTTAAAATATATTTTATTGATTTTTCACACTGAGAGGAAGGAAGAGAGCTAGAGAGCTAGAAATGTCGATGAGAGAGAGACATCAACCAGCTGCCTCCTGCACACTCCCCACTGGGGATGTACCTGCAACCAATGTACATGCCCTTGACCGGAATCGAACCTGGGACCTTTCAGTCCGCAGACCGACGCTCTACCACTGAGCCAAACCAGTTTCGGCTAAAATATATTTTTTAAAAAAAGAAGTGGAATAAAACCACTGAGTTAGTTTTGTGGGCATTTCTACTTGCTGCTAAGAATGCAGCAGGAACACGCGCATACACAAAGTACGTACACACTGTGTCATGTCAGCGATTCCGCCTACAAAATCAGCGCTTTCACATCTGCATTTAAAATGGCATTGCACAATGTAAAGATGACTGGTGAAATTCATGCTCATAATTTTGAACTTTACTTTTTTTTTAACTTAAAACATTAAATAGCAAATTAAAAAATATATATATATATTATTGATTTTTTACAGAGAGGAAGGGAGAGAGATAGAGAGCTAGAAATATCAATGAGAGAGAAACATTGACCAGCTGCCTCTTGCACACCCCACACCAGGGATGTGCCCACAACCAACGTACTGCCCCTGACCGGAATCGAACCTGGGACCTTTCAGTCCGCAGACCGACGCTCTACCACTGAGCCAAACCGGCTTCGGCTAAATAGCAAATTTAAAAAGCACTACGAGAAATCAGCGGAAAGGCTGCAGCAGAAAAGAAAAGGCTTTGCATCTTCATACCATTATTGCCACTTTTCTTTCCTTTTGCTTTGAACAAGGGACCCCACGTTCTCATGTTGCACTGGGCCCCACAAATTATGCCAGCGGGCCCTGCTGTCACCAGCCATGCATGTCATCATTTCTTACTATGTGCACTGACAAGGCCGTGGAGCTGCTGGAGGTCTCATACACCACTGGTGGGATGCAAGATGGTACAGGGCTTCAGCCATCAGTGTGGCATTTTCTTGTAAAGTTATCTATACACCTAGCCCTAGCCTATTTGGCTCAGTGGATAGAGTGTCAGCCTGCAGACTGAAGGGCCCCAGGTTCAATTCTGACCAGGGACACACAATCCCTAGTAGAGGGTGCATGCAGGAGGAGGCAGCTGATCAGGGATTCTCATCATTGATGTCTCTATCTCTCCCTCTTCCTTTCTCTCTGAAATTAATTGGGGGGGAAAAAAAGTACTTTTTTAAAGAAGTTATCTATACACCCATCATAAAACCCAGCAATCTCACTCCTAGGTATTTATCTAAGTGAAATGAAAACTTACATTCATACAAAAACCTATACATTAATATCTACAGTGGCTTTATTCATAACCTAGAGGCCCGGTGCACGAAATTCATGCAAGCGCAGGCCTTCCTTCTCTGGCTGCCGGCACCGGCTTCCCTCTGGCACCGGGGACCAGGCTTCCCTCACAGCCTCAGCTTCTTCTGGAAGGTCATCCGGAAGGACGTCTGCTCTAATTAGCATATCACGCTTTTATCATTTCGGAGACCCCAAACTAGAAACAACTCAGAGTCCTTCCGCTGAGAACGTATAAACAAACTGTGGTACATCCCTGCAATAAAGTGCAACGGCGGCAATGAGAAGCAGCTGCCCACTGACACACAGCCACATGGATGAACCCCCGGTGCATGTGCTGAGTGAGAGAAGACAGGCTCAAGAGGCCTGCATGATGTGATTCCACTCTAGGCATTTAGGAGTGGCAAACCTTAGGGAGAAATAACAGATCGGTGGTTGCCGCGGGGTGGAGTGTAGGGGAAGCTCCAGAAGGGGCCAGACATGTTTGCAGTTCTGGAAATACTCTGCATCTTGACCATGACTATATTCACTTCGCCAAAACTCATAGAGCTGTACACTAACACGGGTAAACCTTACTGCACCGAAGTTGTGCCTTAATTTTCATTGTAACTTTTTAAAAGCTTCTGCAAATTTGCTGGCCAAAACTAGAGCTGCCCCGGTTTTCATGCATCAAAAATCCAGAACAAAGTAGATAACTTGCTGCCCTGGCCTAGTAGCTCAGTAGGTTAGAGCAGTGGTTGGCAAACTACGGCTTGCGAGCCACGTGTGGCTCTTTGGCCCCTTGAGTGTTCTAACGCCACTTCTTCAAAATAGACTCTCCCAGGCGGAAAACCCACTTCTGCGCATGGGCCAAGAAGTTTCGATCGCACTGTACGTTCACACGTGGTATTTTGTGGAAGAGCCACACTCAAGGGGCCAAAGAGCCGCATGTGGCTCGAGAGCCACAGTTTGCCGACCACTGAGTTAGAGCATCATCCCAACATACCAAGGTTGCAGGCTTGATCCCTGCTCAGGGCACATACAAGTAGTAATGACTGAATAAATAAGTAGAACAACAAATCAATGTTTTTTTCTCCCTTTCATTCTCTCTCTCTCTCTCTTTTTCTCTCTCTCTCATCAATAAATAAAAACTAAAAATAAGAAAATAGGGAGCTTGAGAGAGCAAAGGGGCTTTGCAGCTGTGGGCCCTGGGATGTAAGCTGTGGTTTGCTGGGTGCCACGGACAAACCCGCTGAATATGGCGGTGGGAACACTGCCAGGGCTCCCGGCCGCCTGTGAGCTGATCACATACAGAAAGGGCTGATTGGTGTTGTCAGGGAGCTATTTGCCCGTCTAGTGAATTATGCCAACTGATTTCCAACGTAATCGCATGTCTCAGTCACTGGGTAACGAGTCTATACCGTCTCCATGCCGCTGCAGGCCTGGAGAGGGCAGTGGTGGGGAGAGGGTGGCAGCTGCCCCATAAGGCACCCTCTCCTCCCGGCTCTGGGGCCACAGCCCAGGCTCTCAGGGCGGCTGCCTCCAGGCAATACCGTGTGTGTATGTTCTCCCAGGGTGAGCTGGCCTCTGCCCCATCTGTTCACCCAGCAAGCGCGGATTGAACACCCACTGCCTGCCAGCCAATCTGGGATAGGCACTGGGGTGGTGGTGCCAGAAAGCTAAGTCACAACTTGCCTGACCTCCTACCCTGTGCGCCAAACTGCTCACCGTCCAAAGGAGATTCTTGCCTAAACCAGCCATGACGGAGTCTGGTTGCGGATGGGAGTGAAGGCTGTGGAGGCAAGCCCACCCCAGGCTCTGCCGCTGGGTCCCAGAGGGATGTCCTTCCCCTCCCTCTGCCTCAGTTTCCTCACCTACAAACACGTCGCAGAGCTGACAGGGTGCAGAGTGAATGCAAGGAGACCACCCACTCCCTCCCGGTCCCCAATGCTGTTCTCTCCTCTGGAACGTCTCATGGTCTGGATTTGCCTGATTGGCTCCTCCTTTAAGTACATATATCCAAGCCCTAGCTGGTTTGGCTCAATGGATAGTGCGTGAGCCTGCAGGCCAAAGGGTCCAGGGTTCGATTCTGGTCAAGGACACGTACCTCGGTTGGGTTGCAGGCTCCTCCCCAGCCCAGGCCCTGGTCAGTGCATATGCAAGAGGCAACCAATCGATGTGTTTTTCTCACAGCAATATTTCTGTCTTTCCCTCTCTCTTCCACGCTCTCTAAAAATCAATGGAAAAAAGATCCTCGAGGGAAGATTAAAGAAGAAGAAGGAGGAGGAGAAGGAGGAGGAGGAGGAGGAAGAGGAGGAGGAGGAGGAGGAAGAAGAAGAGGAAGAGGAGAAGGAGGAGGAGGAGGAGGAGGAGGAGGAGAAGAAGAAGAAGAAGAAGAAGAAGAAGAAGAAGAAGAAGAAGAAGAAGAAGGAGGAGGAGGAGGAAGAGGAGGAGGAGGGGGGGGAGAGGAGGAAGAAGGAGGAGGAGGAGGAGGGGGAGGAGGAGGAGGAGGAGGAAGAAGAAGAAGAAGAAGAAGAAGAAGAAGAAGAAGAAGAAGGAGGAGGAGGAGGAGGAGGAGAAGAAGGAGGAGAAGAAGAAATGAAGTACATCCAAGATTCCTTCCAGGTGAGGACTCCAATTTGAGTTCTCTATCAAGCAGTGAGGGGGTAGTTCCCAGCTCCCAAGGAAAGAGTTCTGTGATCAACTAGTAATGTCTGCAAGGAGCACAGGAGTGGGGGATTGGGTGTGACAGCACACAGAGAGTGTATTTGCTGTCTATTCCAAAGAGTCTTGGCATGGCACCGAAGGGGCAACAGAGGGAGAGAGCTTTTTAGGTCTGTCCTCTTCAAGGTTCCAAGGATTGTGATGAGGAGATAAAATGGAATAAAGGAAGGACGACTCAGGGCTGTGAGTTGAATTCCTTCAAATATCCTTCTCTCTACTACTGGCCTGAGCCACCTGGACCACAGCTCTGGGGAGGTTACAGATGCTTCTAGCAAGTTTCCTCCAAAGAGTAGCCATGCCACCGAGGGACCGCTGGCTCCTGCTGTTCTCGCTGATGGAAGGCCACCAATCCTAGGCTTCGGGCACAGTTCTCTTAGCAGGCATTGGCCGTGCCCTGCCGGCATCCCATGGCGCTCACTGCTCCCGGTCTCCACTAGCGCCTGCCTGAAGGCCTTCTCTGGGTCACAGCTGTGCTGGCGGGCACACAGGGCAGCCGGCCGGGTGGGGAGCAGCTCTTGACCCATGACAAGTGGAGGTTGGAAGGAAATTCTGCAGCTCCCTCCCCCTTGGGGTAGGGATGCTCTGAGATGTGTTCTATGTCCATGACAATCACAATAGGGCGAGATGGGGAGCAGAGCTCTTGCAGAGCGAAGGGAGGACCCGGAGCAGGGGTGTCACCAGGAGAGAGGAGGGGCACTGGGGTGCACCCAGCTTCCCTGCTCCCGGGGTCTGAGGCGTGCCCCGCCGGGAGACCCCGGGCGTTGAATGCTGGCTGTTGAACCGAGGAGCACAGCAGGGGCACACAGAGCTGAGGGGCTGGGCGAGGCTCCCCGCTTTGCCACAAGGACCCGAGGGTCTCGGGGAGATTGTGCAAGAAGCCAGCGGGAAACCGGCTCCCCGTGGCCGCCCGCTGCCGGGAGGAGGGAGTGCCCAGGCTGAGTGCCAGGGCGAGACGGAGCAGCGCCCCTGGCCAGCGGGCAGGGCAGGCGCTGAGAGAGAGGCCCCGCCCGGGTCTCTGCCAGGTGAGCGTTGCTCAGAGCGCGGGAAGGGACTCTGGGAGCCGCTGAGAGGTGGCAGGCAGCACAGCAGCCCCCGGAGCTGGTGCTTCTAGGAACCCCGCTCCCCGGCCCCCCATTGCCTGACATCAGGAACGGCTGGGGTGCCCCCTCCTGGCCACCGCCAGGGACAGGGCAGCATGAGCCGGGCAAGGCAGATGGGCAAGCTCCGGAGGCGCCTGGAGGACGTCAAGAGCCAGTGGGTCCGGCCGGCCAGGGCCGACTTCAGCGACCACGAGAGCGCCCGGCTGGCCACCGACGCCCTCCTGGACGGCGGCCCCGAGGCCTACCGGCAGGCGCTCCGCCAGGAGGGCGAGGTGGACTTCCTGTCCTCCGCGGAGACCCAGTACATCCAGGCCCAGGCCCAGGAGCCCCCCCAGACGCCGGACACCCCGGGAGGGGCCGAGGCAGGACCCAGGGCACCGGACGCCTGCTCCCTGCAGTCCGGCACCTACTACCCCGTGGCCTCGGAGGACAGCGAGCCGGCCCTGCTGCACGCCTGGGCCTCGGCCGAGAAGCCCTGCCTGCAGGAGCCGGCCGGCGCCACCGTGTACTTCCAGACGGACAAGCACAGCAACATCAGGGACCTCGTCCGCCGCTGCATCACCCGCTCCAGCCAGGTAGCGGGGGGACTGGCCAGGTAGCGGAAGGGGGGATCGGTCAGGTAGCAGCAGGACCAGTCAGGTAGCGGGGGGATCGGGTCAGGTAGCGGGGGGATCGGGTCAGGTAGCGGGGGGATCGGGTCAGGTAGTGGTGGCTTGGCTGGCTCCCTGGCCGGGGCGGGTGGAGAGGAGGGGGCCTGGTGGAGGAGGCAGGGGGCGGTGTCCTGCCCTCAGGGATGGCGTCTGGGGTGCCACTCTCTGCCTCACCCAGATTGCTGGCTTCCTGGACCCTCTGTCACAGCCTGGGGTCCCAGTGTCACCCCATCCCTGAGCTAAGTCCTGCCTGGGCCTCATCTTCCCGCCCGTCCCCGCCACCCTGGCTCTGTGCTGCTGGAGACGCTTTCCTGCAGGTCAGCTCTCACCTGGCCTCCTTCTTTTTAAAAAATATATCTTATTGGTTTTTTTACGGAGAGGAAGGGAGAGAGATAGAGAGCTAGAAACATGGGTGAGAGAGAGTTATCTATCAGCTGCCTCTTGCACACCCCCTACTGGGGATATGCCCGCAACCAAGGTACATGCCCTTGACCGGAATCGAACCGGGGACCCTTCAGTCCCCAAGCCGACACTCTATCCATTGAGCCAAACCGGTTTCGGCTGATTTGCAATGTTTTAAATTCCTAACGGGCTGTGCTGGTGAAAGAGAGGACATTGGCAGGCCGCGGGCCACAGAGGCAGGCAAGGGAGGGGAAGGAGAGGGCCTCGGCCAGGGGACTTATGCCTCACAAGCCCTACCCTGGCTTCTGGGGCTGGGGGTGGGGGTCGCTCACCCTGTGAGCGGCAGCCTCAGGTAAGAATCCCGCAGCAGTGGCGCCCGCGCTGGGGAGAGCACTGAGCTCACGCACAGGGAGCCCAGAGCCAGCACGGAGAGACAGGCCTGGGAGCTGGGAGGGACCCTAGTCCAGCGAGGAGCCCGAGGCCTGGGAGGCTGAGGGAGGGCCAGTTCGCGCAGCCAGCCCCTCGCCGGGCCCACACTCCCGGCAGCCTGCCTGGGACCATGCGCCAAGCCCCATGGCTGCCTGGGACCATGCGCCAAGCCCCATGGCTGCCTGGGACCATGCGCCAAGCCCCATGGCTGCCTGGGACCATGCGCCAAGCCCCATGGCTGCCTGGGACCATGCGCCAAGCCCCATGGCTGCCTGGGACCATGCGCCAAGCCCCATGGCTGCCTGGGACCATGCGCCAAGCCCCATGGCTGCCTGGGACCATGCGCCAAGCCCCATGGCTGCCTGGGACCATGCGCCAAGCCCCATGGCTGCCTGGGACCATGCGCCAAGCCCCATGGCTGCCTGGGACCATGCGCCAAGCCCCATGGCTGCCTGGGACCATGCGCCAAGCCCCATGGCTGCCTGGGACCATGCGCCAAGCCCCATGGCTGCCTGGGACCATGCGCCAAGCCCCATGGCTGCCTGGGACCATGCGCCAAGCCCCATGGCTGCCTGGGACCATGCGCCAAGCCCCATGGCTGCCTGCCACGGAGCGTGGGATGCCGCTGGGAGCAGCGGCGGCGACATGAGAAGCTGGTGCCCCACCCATTTAAATTTTCCAGAACTCCGCTCCCTCCCTCCCTCCCCATCCCACCCCCCGACACAGCCTCCCCACCCTGACACAGCCTGCCTGCCCCTGGTTACGCGGCATTAAACCTGGAGCCCCAACAAAAACGTGAGCCTCGATATCAGCTCATCCTTTTTTTGAGTTCTTTTCGGCGTAACCAAGTTTTAACTTTGAAGCGATCAGAGACAGAGGGAGACGGTTTGCAGGGGACACACTTCTTCCCTTGGTCCATTCCCGCCCCCCCCCCCCCCCCCCGCGGGCTCCGGGGCGGAGTGGGCACCTACAGCCGGTGCTGGGAGCCATCTGTGCACCTGGGCAGGAGGAGCTGCACCATGGCCCTGACCTAGACACAGAGCGGCCACGGCCAGCAGGGTGCCCGCAGTTCTGTCCGCCAAGCCAGCGTGGCAGGGCACACCGGAGCTCCTTCCCTTCGGGAGCTCAGCTGCCCCGGGAGGGAGGAGAGGAGAGGAGAGGAGAGGAGAGGAGAGGAGAGGAGAGGAGAGGAGAGGAGAGGAGAGGAGAGGAGAGGACAGAACGGGGTGAGGGGTGGGTGGCAGCCTGAGCTTGAGCAACCTGTGTGCTGGAAGCAGACAGGAAGTGACTAAGGCAGGCTTCACGAGGAGGTGGCCTCTGAGCTGAGTCTCAGCGGCTGAGTAAGAGTTTGCCAGGCAGAGAGGGAGGGAAAGGCATTCCAGGCCGAGGGGTGAGGGCACCAAGGTCAGGCCCCCGGGGTGTGGGCACCAAGGTCAGGCCCCCGGGGTGTGGGCACCAAGGTCAGGCCCAGGGGGTGAGGGCACCAAGGTCAGGCCCAGGGGGTGTGGGCACCAAGGTCAGGCCCAGGGGGTGTGGGCACCAAGGTCAGGCCCAGGGGGTGTCGGCACCAAGGTCAGGTCTGAGAGAGCCGAGGTCCGGGAGGTGGGGAGACACCCATCCCTCTGGGGGGACAGCGGGTCTGCAGGGCCCTCGGGAGTGATGGGAACAGGGATCAGAGGCCGCAGCAGCTCTGCTTACTCTTTGTGCCAAAGAGGGACCGCAGTGCTTTGTAGGATCAGGTGTGAGATGGAGATGTGGGGAGTCCTGGCACACGCAGGAGAGAGTTCGTTGTGGACCAAGTAGCCATGGCTGCACAGGAGCCGTCAGGCACACAGTTCTTCCAGACAGCCCGCAGGGCGGCCTCACACGGCGGCCTGCCCCCCGGGCCGGCCAGCGGCATCTCACACACGCTCAGACAGAGGCCTCGTGCCCATGAGGGACACATGCTCGTGCTCCGCTAACATCCTCGCCTGCAGCAAGCGTGTGGCAAACCGGCCTTGACCATCGGGCGCATCTAATTAGGGTTTCCACGTGGGGTTTGCTCGGACCAGGTGCAGGCGGCCACGCAAACCTGGAGAGGGAAGCTGGCACAGCTCTCCGTGCCAGGCAGGGCCAGCCGGAGCACCGGGCGGGCAGGAGGCGGGCGGCAAGGGGACGGCGGGGGCAGGAGCCCGCCCGTGGCTGCGGGAGGGACAGGAGGCGGCCTGGTGGGTCAGGCTGGCCGGCTCTGGGCTCCAGAGGGCCCCCGTGGCCCCGGCCGTGCCCTGGGTGGTGAGGGGCAGGGGCTGCGGGTGGGGCTGCTGGGTGTGAGTTGAAGCAGAGGGTAGCTGGGGTCGGCTCTGGGTTGCGTTGTTTGCACACCAGAGACACGCACACAGGCCCGTGTTTGCAGTCGCCAGGAGTCAGCGGCTCCGGGCGGTCAAACATCATCACCTATAAAACCACGAGCCGTCATCCACACGTCCTCCAGAGGGGCCAAGGGTAAGGCCACCAGACGTCCTGCTTCTGGCAGGACTTTTTAAAAATCGGGACTTTTTAAAAACGTCGCGGGACGTGGGGAAAATTGTTAAAAATCGGGACTGTCCCACCAAAAGCGGAATGTCTGGTCACCTTAGCAAGGGCCCTATCCAGCGGGTCTTTAAGGTCCTTCCCCCCCCCCCTTTTTTTTAAAATAAAGTTCCAAGGAGTAGGACACTTCAGTTTTTAAAAAATATATTTTATTGATTTTCCACAAAGAGGAAGGAAGAGGGATAGAGAGCTAGAAATGTCAATGAGAGAGAAACATCAACCAGCCGCCTCCTGCACACCCCTCACTGGGGATGTGCCTGCAACCAACGTACATGCCCTTGACCGGAATTGAACCCGGGACCTTTCAGTCCGCAGACCGACGCTCTATCCACTGAGCCAAACCGGTTTTGGCAGGTCCTTCCCTTCTTAACCACGTAGTGCGGGAGGCCAGTTTCCCTGCACACACTTCACCCAAGCAACACACACAGATTGCTGGAAGCAGACACGCAGGCCAGCTGCCTCCTGCGAAGCCAGACGCTACAGAGACTGGCAGCACTCCGCTCACTGCATTTTGTGGTTGTTTTAGAAGATACAGTTATTTTTTACTAAAAAAGCTCTTTGGAATCCTCAACAATTTTTTTTAATTTATTTTTTTTTATTAAATTATTATCTGTGTACATATTTTAACTCCCCCCCCATACATACTCTCCCTCCCCAGAGTTTTGTGTCCATTGGTTGTACTTATATGCATGTATACAAGTCCTTCAGTTGATCTCTTATCTCCCCCAGATCTCCCTACCCTCCCAGCTGTAATTTTACAGTCTGCTTATTGCTTTACTGTCTTTATATCTGACTTTTGGCTTGTCAGTTTATAATGTTCTTTATTATCCATAAATGAGTGAGGCCATGTGGTATTTCTCTTTCATTGACTGGCTTATTTCACTCAGCATGATGTGCTCTAGTTCTATCCAGGTTGCTGCAAATGATGAGAATTCCTTTTTTTATGACAGCATAGTATTCCATTGTGTAGATGTACCATAGTTTTTGGATCCAATCATCTGCTGATGGGCACCTGGGCTGTTTCCAGATTCTAGCTATTGTAGATTGTGCTGCTATGAACATAGGGATGCATATATCCTTTCTGATTGGTGTTTTTAGCTTCTTGGGATATATTCCCAGGAGTGGGATTGCTGGGTCAAATGGGAGTTCCATTTTCAGTTTTTTGAGGAAGCTCCACACTGTTCTCCACAGTGGCTGCACCAGTCTGCATTCCCACCAGCAGTGCACGAGGGTTCCTTTTTCTCCGCAACCTCGCCAACGCTTGTCGTTTGTTGATTTGCTCAACAATTTTTTTTAAATCTTCACCCGAGGATATTTCCCCATTGATTTTTAGAGAGTGGAAGGAGGGAGGTGGGGGAGACAAAAAGAGAGAGACATTGATGTGAGAGAGACAGACCCACTGGTTGCCTCCCACAGGGTGGGGGATCGAGCCTGCAGCCAAGGCCTGTCCCCTTGGCCGGACCCGAACCCCAGACCTTTCAGGCCACAGGCCGATGCTCTATCCACTGAGCACACCGGCTAGGGCCTCAATGATTTTTCAGTGTAAAGGGGTCCTGAGACCAGAAAGTTGAAGAAGTTTAGCAGACAAGCCCCCTCTCCTTGCCCAGCACACACACACACACACACACACACA
Organism: Nyctalus aviator; assembly: GCA_036971965.1. Taxonomy (NCBI): domain Eukaryota; kingdom Metazoa; phylum Chordata; class Mammalia; order Chiroptera; family Vespertilionidae; genus Nyctalus; species Nyctalus aviator. Next base: position 9,367,643 of record CM072935.1, on the reverse strand, counting down.
CACACACACGGCTCCCCCTGCCTCTCCCCTCTCTGAGAAGACCGGACTGACTGTAGAAAGAAGGAGTCTCATCAGCCGCTGGGAGGTGGGAGGGTGGAGAGGAGCCAGGAGAGAGCAGCTCCCACCCCCACGCCCGCCCGCCCACCCCAGGGGCAGGCACTGTCTTTCCAGGCTGAGACCCTGCCCTGATGGGCTAACCCCCTTCCCCCCACCTCCACCCCACCCTCCAGCCCCACAGGCCACTGGTCATCGCCAGCAGGCCTGAGGGGGTGGTCAGCGGGAGAGAGGAGGGTGTCAGGGCGGGGTGAGGCCACCAGAGCAGACACTGCACCGTGTCCTAAAGGCGCTCCCAGCCCCGCCTCAGGAGAATGGGCCTCCCGGGGACACACCTGGGGGAGAGAATGGCCTCTCCTGCCGGTAGTTTGGGTGAAGGGCATGATCTTCGGCAGAGAGGGCCGTAAGCTTAAATGTGTGCGGGCACTTGATCGTGCCCTCACAGGCTCCGAGCTCCAGGATCATGGTCTCCTTCTTGAACATCCTTCCTAACTTCCAGCCCAGGGTGAGCAGTTTGCCAGCCACTCCCTCCCCTGCCCAGACACTCCCATCAGGAAGTTCTGGAGGGCTGAAACCGGTTTGGCTCAGTGGATAGAGCATCAGCCTATGGACTGAAAGGTCCCAGGTTCGATTCCGGTCAGGGGCATGTACCTTGGTTGCGGGCACATCCCCAGTGGGGGGTGTGCAGGAGGCAACTGGTCAATGTTTCTCTCTCATCGATGTTTCTAACTCTATCTCTCTTCCTTCCTCTCTGTAAAAAATCAATAATATATATATATTTTTAAAAGCTCTGGAGGCTGGAGGCCAAAGGCCAAGGTAGGGCAGTGTCAGCGAGGCCCACTTCCTGGTTCACAGACAGCATCTCCCGCGGAGATGTTCACAAACAGCCGTGTCCTCCCAGGGACGGAGAGCTCCTCAGGAAATCCCAGGGACCTCTGAGCTCGGTGCCCGCGCCTCCCTTCCCTCTGCCTCCCTCCCCTCTGCCTCCCTCCCCTCTGTCTCCCTCCCCTCTGCCAGCGCTCCCTCCCCTCTGCTTCTCTCCCCTCTGCCAGTGCTCCTTCCCCTCTGCCAGCGCTCCCTCCCCTCTGCCTCCCTCCCCTCTGCCTCCCTTCCCTCTGCCTCCCTCCCCTCTGCCAGCGCTCCCTCCCCTCTGCCTCCCTCCCCTCTGCCTCCCTCCCCTCTGCCAGCGCTCCCTCCCCTCTGTCTCCCTCCCCTCTGCCAGCGCTCCCTCCCCTCTGCCTCCCTCCCCTCAGCCTCCCTCCCCTCTGCCTCCCTTCCCTCTGCCTCCCTCCCCTCTGCCAGCGCTCCCTCCCCTCTGCCTCCCTCCCCTCTGCCTCCCTCCCCTCTGCCAGCGCTCCCTCCCCTCTGCCTCCCTCCCCTCTGCCTCCCTCCCCTCTGCCTCCCTCCCCTCTGCCAGCGCTCCCAGGCCCATGGGACCGAGTTCCGCCCAAACCAGGGGGCCCTGGGCCTGACCCTTCCGGTGTCTGCCCCCCGCCCTGGCCAGGTCCTGGCCGTCGTGATGGACGTGTTCACGGACGTGGAGATCTTCTGTGACCTGCTGGAGGCGGCCGCCAAGCGCGGGGTGCAGGTGTGCGTGCTGCTGGACCGGGGCGGCGTGCCGCTCTTCCGGGAGATGTGCCACCGGGCGCAGGTCTGCGAGCGGCACCTGCAGGTGGGCCCGGGGGAGGCGGCAAGGCGGTGGGCTGGGGAGGGGCCCCTGCCCGCGGCTCCACACAGCGAGGCTTATTTCTCAGGCGGCCTCCCTCAGCTTGGAGCTCCACCGGGAGACGTGGCCTCCAGGAAAGAGAAGGACGTGGCCCGAGAAAGGGGGGAGGAGGTCCTGCGGGATAAACACTGGACCTGGGAGAGACTTCCACGTCCACTCACAGCCTTTCTTTATTATTATTTTTTAAATATATTTTATTGATTTTCTTACAGAGAGGAAGAGAGAGAGGGATAGAGAGTTAGAAACATCGATGAGAGAGAGTCATCGATCAGCTGCCTCCTGCACACCCCCTACCGGGGATGTGCCCGCAACCAAGGTACATGCCCTTGACCAGAATCGAACCCGGGACCTTTCAGTCCGCAGGTCGACGCTCTAGCCGCTGAGCCAAACCGGTTTCGGCTCATAGCCTTTCTTTAAAAAACACATTTTTATTGACTTCAGAGAGGAAGGGAGAGGGAGAGGGAGACAGAAACATCAGTGCTGAGAGAGAATCATTGACCAGCTGCCGCCTGCACACCCCACGCTGGGGACGGAGCCCACCACCTGGGCCTGGGCCTCCAATGGGAATCGAGCTGTGGCCTCCTGGTTCACAGGTAGATGCTCAACCGCTGGCCACACCAGCCAGGCCCACTCACAGCCCTGTGACCTCCCGAGCGCCCCGGCAGGAGGGGCAGGGCAGCTGCTGAGCATCAGCCTCTGGCGCTGCCACCTTCACTGCGCTCAGCTGCGGGCGCTTCCCGCGTGGGGCAGCCACGGCGCCTCTGTGACTCCGGGCGGAGGGAGGGAGGGAGGGCAGCCCTCATGGCCCCAACGGAAGCTCAGTCTTCCCCTGGGACTTCACCAGCCTCCCCACCTCCTCTGGCAACCAGAAAAGAATCCCCGAGGTAAGGGATCCTCAGTGTTGCCTTTGGGGCAGCTAATCCAAGGTCACATGTCCCCGCGCCTGCCTGCCCCTGGCGACGCAGCAGGCCCAGCCGAACAGCTGATGGCAGGCAGGTCCGCCTCCTGGAGGCCGGTCCTCCTCCCGTCCCCCAGCCTGTCCCCTCCGCGCTGACCGCTGACCGCTGACCGCCAGGCAGCTGAGGTCAGGCACCTGGTGTCACAGGCCCGGGGCCTGTCCTTACGGGTCTGCTCGATCTGACCTGGCTCCCACCTGCTCAGCGTGAGGCCACAGGGACAGGAGAGTCAGCGCCGGCCTCCTCTTCATGGCTCACACAGGCCACTCTCGCTGCTCGCTGCCCACGGAGGGACGGCGGGGGGGGGGGGGGGGGGAGGCGGCCCTCCTTCCGCAGAGCTGAGAGGAGGAGGGAGGAGCAGCGGGAGCCGCCCAGCTCCGCAGGCGTGGCCGGCCCAGCAGTGCTCTGCCTTCCTCTGAGAGGCTGATGCTTTCCCGCCCGCCTTCATCTCTCCGCCTTCCCAGGCTTCGGTGCCTGAGGGCAGCAGGTGCTGCTGGGGAGGAAGGGGACAAAGAGGACCAGGATTCGGGCATGAACACACCTCTTTAAACTTATCTTTTCAATTAAAAAAAAAATATATATATATATATAGAGAGAGAGAGAGAGAGAGAGAGAGCGCGCGAGCATGTCGGCCTGCGGACTGAAAGGTCCCAGGTTCGATTCCGGTCAAGGGCATGTACCTTGGTTGCGGGCACATCCCCAGTAGGGCGTGTGCAAGAGGCAGCTGATTGATGATTCTCTCTCATCGATGTCTCTAACTCTCTATCCTTCTCTCTTCCTCTCTCTAAAAAAACAATAAAATATTTTTAAAAAAATTTTTAATATATTTGAATTGATTTCAGAGAGGAAGGGAGAGGGAGATAGAAACATCAACGAAGAGGGAGAATCATTGATTGGCTGCCTCCTGCACAGCCCCTTCCGCGGATCGAGCCCACCCCCTCGGCATGTGCCCTCGACCCTTCAGTCCGCAGGCCGACGCTCTATCGGTTGAGCCAGGCCAGCTAGGGCAACACAACCCTTTTTTTAGACAAAACAATGGAGGGTCCAGTGAGGTCTCCTCCCAGCCGTCTCCTCTGGCCGCCCTGAGCCTGCCCGCTGACCAGCCTGGGGTCAGGCACTCTGTCACTAAGGTCGCTCACGGGCAAGGCTGGCCCTGCCAGGCCTCCGTGGGCCGTGGGAGCCGAGACTGGCGGCTCCGGGGGCACCGACCCTCGGCTTCTATTTCCTGCTTCCTACCATCCCGCTCCCTTTTTGTCCTTCGGTGACTTTGAGTATTGTCAGGACCACGAAGGCCATTTAGAGTAAAAACGGCCCATCAGCCCACCAGCCGGGATAGCCCTGTCTCCGTGGTGGTGAGCGGCCTCCCGGACCCTGTCCTGGGCAGACTGGCGTCTGTAAGTCCGGGATGGGCGAGCAGCGCCTGACCTCCCTCCCCACAGAACATCTCTGTCCGGAGCGTGGGGGCGGAGGTGTACTGCGCCAAGTCCGGCAGGAAGTTCGCCGGTCAGGTCCAGGAGAAGTTCATCATCTCCGACTGGCGCTACGTCCTCTCCGGATCCTACAGGTGAGCGGGGTCTCGCCTGTGGGGGCTGCGTGAGGCCGAGGCTGAGCCTGAGCGCGGGCCCACCAGCCCCAGGCGCCAGGCACCATCGGCCCCCCCACCCCCGCCCCGTCAGCAGCTCCCGGAGGGAGGACAGGCGTCGGGGGGAGGGGAGGGGAGGAAATGGGCTCTTCCTGGGAGGACTTCGGGGTAGAGAGTCCCTTTCTGGTGCCTCAGTTTCCCTTGATATTACAACAGGATATAGAATCCTTTTGTTTCCTCCTCAGCTGTCTCAGATATGATTATAAACCCATGCAATTTGTTTTAGCATGTGCGTGTTCCTATTTTCAAAATTTTTTTAAATTTCATAAAACATTTATTGAGGCCCTAGCCAGTTGCTCAGTGGAGAGAGCGTTGGCCTGCAGACTGAAAGGTTTCAGGTTGGATTTCGGTCAAGGGCACATACCCTGGTTGTGGGTCTATCTCCAGTAGGGGGCGTGTAGGAGGAGGCCAACCCATGATTCTCTCTCTTCATTGATGCTTTGATCTCTCTCTCCCTCTGCCTTAGTCTCTGAAATCAATAAATATATATATATTAAACACTTTATTGACATATAATTAATACGTATATAATTCACCCATTTAGAGTAGACAATTCAATTCTTTTTGTTATTGCTTTCCTCACCTGTAAAGTGAGGGATAACAGTATCTTCCCTTGCAGATAAAGTTTGCAAAACATGTGGCATAGCTCCTAGCACACAGTCGGTGCTCAACCAATGATCGCCGTCAGCCCACCAGTACCCTGGCAAGGCCCCAGGGGGAGGGGGACAAGGAAAAGGCAAGATCTGAAAGGGTGGGGACTGAGAG
>CM072935.1:9317500-9357500 GCA_036971965.1 Nyctalus aviator | reverse complement strand
TACGCAGCACATTCCAGAAGGTTCCAGGGTGACGGGGGTGGGGAACTAGAGGACAAAATGGTGAAAGTAGGGCCCGTTCTTCCAAAGAGCCCCGTGCTGCCACAGGGCCACTCGGGCCCGCGGGGGTGTGAGACGGGGCAGACTCAGCCGCGTTTCACACGTGGGTAAGCGCGGGCACCGAGCAGCAGAGGGGGTGTGACCGAGGGCCCGTTTCCCGGGTCACAGAACAGTCTTCTCCCCGGAGACTCTTGGGAGCTCCAGGAGAAGGCCCGGGAACATTCTGTGCGGACCGGAGGGCGGGACTGGGTGCCCCTTGGCCGGAGGGCGTAGGGATGAGGCCGGCCGCTGTGAGCCGTGGGCCGTGGAGACTGCCGCCGGCGGACGGGACAGACCGGGGTCCGGGGACGGAGGTGGCCAGGGCAGGTCTGTGCCGAGTCACTGCCGGACCGAGGCGCCCGGAGCGCCCGGAGCAGGCGCAGTTGGCCTCAAGGTGGAGGCCCCTCGCCGGCCGGCCGGGCCCCTAGGAGAGGGTGGCGAGCAGCCCCACTCCCCCCACCCTTTCGCAGTGGATAAGCAATATAAGCAGGAAATAAACCTTTGTGGTCCAGGCTCTGAGACTGGGGCTGTCTGTCACTGCACCACGGTCTCGGGCGCCGAGGCTGGGCGTTCCCCGGGGGGCCTGAATTCCCAGAGGCCCCAGCTTGGGCCCTCGTCCCGACAGCATGTCCACAGGAGACAGGGGGGTTTTACTCACAGGGGGAGGGGGCCGAATGCCAGGTTCCCAGCCCTCCAAACCCACCCACAGTTCCGCTTGGGCTAGAGTCACAGCCGCACCCGCCCTGGCGGCCTGCTTGCCGGGGCCATGGAGAGACACCCTCTGTCTCCACTGCGAGGGATTCAACAGCAGCAACGGCTGCCCCCGTGCTCTGGGCACAGCAACAGGCGGTCCCCAGACCCACACACGTCCTGGAGAATTCCAGTCAGCTGCAGGAGACACCCAGTGAACCAGCACCGTGCAACATGAGGGGGAAATCCAATCACCTAAATCAATAAAAATCTATTTTAAAAAATTAAAAGCCTAAAAAACCTAAAAGCCTCTTTTACACACTCTCCCAACAGATGACTTACAAAGGGGTGGGAGGCTAAGAGAGGTGAATGCCAACAATCTAAGGAACGGAACACAACAGAAAGAACCTGGGAGATAAGCCATTTTTATAAAACAAAGCGTCACGTTTGACTCACCCACTCTGTTTCATGGTTAGCAGTGGATTCTCTGTGAAGTAAAGGACAGTTCACATGGGGCCAGATGTCTTTTTAAAAAATATTTTTATTGATTCCAGAGATGGAGAGATAAGAGGCATCAACGATGAAAGAGAATCACTGATCAGCTGCCTCCTGCACACCCCACACTGGGGATCCAGGCACATACATGCCCCTGACTGGAGTCAAACCCAGGAGCCTTCAGTCTGCAGGCTGCCGCTCCACCCACTGGGCCAAACCAGCCGGGCCAGATGTTTTGTGGTTAGGCAGAGATCTGCATCTGTGTGTGGCACTGGCTTCCAAAGGAGCAGAAGCGGTCTTCGATCTTTCGGAACCACTTGTCTTCGAATTCCTCCGAAGACGCCACCACCACGGCGGCCAGGGCTGCGGGGCCCACACACTTCACCTCGCTGTGAACCTCCTCTCTTATGTTCTCGGGAACGATGTCTTCCCCCATAACCTGCGGGAGGGGAAGAGACGATATGAAAGGGGCACTCGCCGTGGCGTGCAGGACCACGTGTCTGCGGCGTAAAGGGTTTCATACAAGCAGGCCTCCTTCAGCAGCGCGGGGGCGATTCCAACCGTTCCTGCACCTGGAAAAGATGCCTGGTCAGAGCAGCCATCTGAGGACCCAGGGGTAAAATACCCCCCGTGTTTCCGGGCCCGTCCTTCCCGAGCGAACAGTCGCAGAAGTGCTCCTGTGGCAGCGGAACGGGTCAAGACACAGGAAGCCGAGCCACCTCCTCGTAGCTGAGAGCATCTTCTCTGGCCACGAAGGCACCCACCCTCCTGGGAGAATGACTGAAGAGCGGGGCTCGGGCAGGACAGAACTCCATCCTCCCAGAAATGGAACCACACAACTTCTGAGACTGAAGAAGCAGGCTGGCCCTCTGAAGGCACAATACTGCCCCCTGCTGGTCAGAATCAGGTTCCTAGTCTGCATTAGGTTCTCTCTGATAAAACACCAGGAAGATTAAGACACGCTCTTGCTTGGAAGGGGTTAGGGGGAACGGACGCGCGAGGAGGTGGAAGACAGGATGGGTTGAGGGGGAATAAAGAGCTATCTATTCAAGCCATCATTCCATCTGCGCTCAGATGAGGGAGGAGCTGCCGCGGGCAGGACGCGCTGCAAGAGATGCCTAGCGGATGTGGACTTCGGCAGGTCTTTGGGGAAGGAACAGGAGGTGGCGATGGGAACCCCAGGGCAGGTTCATTAGATGCAGGCAGATAGTCTAGCAGAGGCAAAGACTTGTGTGAGGAATGATTAGGTCAGAAGTTGGGGTTACTCTCTGGAAGGCCTTGGACACCATTATCAAGGCTGTAAACTAACCTGATACATTTTCGTTTTAAGCAAGCAGGTAATATGGTCAAAGCAATATTTGTTTTTTTCAATTTTATTTTTCAATTATACTTGAAAGTCAATACTATTTTATACTCATTTCGGGTGTACAGCATAGTGGTTAGACGATTACATAATTTATGAAGTGATCCCCCAATAAATCTAGTGCCCACCTGGCACCATATGGAGTTCTTGCAATATTATTGACTGTATTTCCTGTGCTGTACTTCACAGACAGTGACTATTCTGTAACCACCATTCTGTACGCCTCAATCCCTCCCCTCTTCATCCAGTCCTCCGAGCACTATGTAAGATGAACTCAGCAGCGACCTTTAAGACAGATCTGAGGGGAAGGAAGCAGATGAGCCGGAGGCGCTGTGAGTGCACGGGGAGTGGTGAGGACTGTGGCTGGTGGTGAGGAGAAATGGAGGGGCCCTGAAGAACGGTGGGCGTGGTGCCGGCTACAGTGAGAACAGAGGAGGAGGCTGTGAGGTTCCAGGTCTGGATAAACCAAGAATGACAGACAGGGTCGACAAAAAAAATTTAAGTCTAAGGAAGAGATGGTTCTCCCCACTCCCCTGTGCTTCCTCTCCGTACGCCGGGCACCGGCACTCGGCATGCCGGGCACTGGTAAAAGGTGGGAAGTGTTTTGGTGAGCAGTTCCATTTTAGACATTCTGTAGCTGAAGTGACAGCAGAATAATCAATAATCATCGCTCAGCAGGTAATCACTCTGTTCCAGAGCAGGGAGCAGAGACCCAGACCACTGAGCTGTGTGGGTATGAGGAAGGAAGGCAGAGGGAGGAAGGCAGAGGGAGCGGAGGACCTCAGAGAAAGCTAGTGGTGCCTCAAGAGGCAGAGGGACAGTAAGAAATACCGGAGAAAAGCCGAGTGCCGCCTCTCGGAGCAAAGGGAAGAAGAAACAGAAAGTGACTGCCCACTGCTCCGCACATATCTGTGGGGTCAGACGAAGGAAGGGCTCCGGGTGGCTCAGAGACAGGTGTCTGGCATGTGTGTGGGCCCGGGAAGAGCCCCGAGCAGGGGGAGGGTGGAAAAGGCTCGGAGACAAGACAGGAGGTGTGATCCCAGAACAGGGAAAGGAGTCCAGGGAGAGCTTAGTTTGGGGAAGGGAGGAAGGAACCAGGAAGCGAGAGGGATAAAGACAAACATCAATGATGAGAATCATTGATTGGCTGCTTCCTGCATGCCCTTATTGAGGATCAAACCCACAACCTAGGCATGTGTCCTTGACAGAAATCGAACCCAGGACCCTTCAGTCCACCAGCTGATGCTCTACCCACTGAGAAAAAACAGCCAGGGCATGCAGTAAACATTTGTTGAAAGCATGACATTAGGATGTATACATGCTAATGGGTTATTCTCATGGGAAAAGTCCCTGGGCTGTCACGTTTCAATGATATACAAAGAGGAGTCACAAAAGTACATGGATAATCTCCAAATGTCATCTGAAGACATTTCAACAGCATATAATTTGGTTTATTTGTTAATCCTCACCCGAGGATATTTCTCCATTGATTTTTAGAGAGAATAGAAGGGAGGGGGAGAGACAGAGAGAAACATCGATGTGAGAGAGACACATCGATTGACTGTGAGCCTGCAACCAAAGTAAGTGTCCTTGACCGGAACTGAATCCGGGACCCTTCAGTCCACGGGCCATCCACTGAGCCAAACCCTCTAAAGCCAGCATTTGTTTTAAAAGCTAGTAAAGGTTTAAAAAGATTGTCACCTGAACGTCTCCATAACATCAAAGCAGTAACGGGTGGGGCAGACAGACAATGGACCTGCAGCTAGACCGGTTCCAGCCGGCTCTGCCCCTGAAATCCTGACCTTGGCAAGTCACAGCGTCTCTGTGCCTCCCTCAGCCCCACCCGCCCCGCAGGCTGTTGTGAGGATGAATGAAGGAGCAAACACACAGAGTCCGGCACAGATGTCAGCACCATTCCTCCCCCTCAGCACTCAGCAGCGGCTGGGCATGCCGGTGCCCAGGCAGCAACCTGGAATGGACAGGGCCCCTCCGCCTGCGGCAGGAGGACCAGAAGAGGCGCTTTTGGGGTGAACTGACCTGAGGCACCTAAAGGCAGGACACGGAGTCCTTCGGAGGATGCACTCTGACCTCGTTTTTTTTAAAAAGGGTGTGGGCGCCAGGAAAATATCCCTGGTGCCTCGCTTCACACAAACCCCAGGGTGTCCTCACCTCGGTGATCAGCTGCAGAGTGTCTTCTCTGAAGCCAAAGCCTTTCACTTTATCGTCAACTTCCTGCTGGGCCCTGAGGTTCCTCTCCAGAGCAAACGATGTCTGCTGGGACTGGGTGAGCTGAAGCAAAAGCCTGAAAAACACAAACGTCGGGCCATGCAGGCTCCGGGAAGAGAGCAACGCGGTGGCCTCATGCAGCACAGGGTTCGCTGGATGAGAGTCCCGCTGGGCTCACCGCGGGCGCTCACCTCCTCCGCATCCTAACGCTTCTTACCCTGAGCAAAGGGCCCGGCTCTACTGGAGAGCGGTCTTCTGGAAAAGGCACTGGCCAAGCTTCTCAAAGAAACTCTTAGACAGCAAGCTCTCAGAGGGCCGCCTGCAGAAGTCACGTGATCGAAGCACACATGCCACGGAGTGTGTTCCTCTGCGGTCAGTGCTCCGTGACCCTCCAGGGCCTGCGCCCACAGCAGCCCAACCTCAAGGACGAGTGAGACTCTCCAGCTCACTTCCCTTTCCCCAAGCAGGCCCACAGCGTTGAGGACTCCCTGATGCCCACTTCGCAACTGCCTCCCCACGAACTGCCGCCTCATGACCAAAGCCTGGTCTCCTGGCTCGCCTCCCTCCTGCCCCCTCAGGTGGCCCCTCCGTCGTGTATGAAATCCTGACTGTGCAGACACCACACACTATGTAGGCCCCGGGAGACAGGCTGCTCCCTGGGGTGGAAGAAGAGACAATCTCAGGTGGCGATGAGCGCTATGGGAAGGAATCCAGGAGGGTGGAGGCAGAGTCTGCTTTGATGGGACAGAGAGGAGGCTCCTCCGAGACACCCCAAGCCAAGCCTTGCAGAACGAGGAGCCGGCCACACGACCATCTGGGGAAGGAGGCTGCCGAGGGGGGCTCTGACTCAAGAATTTGTGTGTGCAAACCGAGAAGATCCCTGTGGGCAGAACACAGCCAGGAAGAGGGACTGCAGTACACAGGAGAACAGGAGAGGGAGGGCAGCTCGCGCCAGCCCTCGCAGGGGTGGAGAGAGACGTGGAGCTTGAGGAAGTGCGCGGGAAGTCCCTGGGGAGCTCCTGACAGAACCTGGCCCCGTGCACACGCCCCTGCCTTCATCTGACCTGTCCGCAGCACTACCAGCCTCTGGGAGCACTGCGTCCAGACCACAGGAAATATCTCAAAAACATCCCCCAAGTCTAGCCTGGAACTTTTTGAAACTTAATATTAGAAAAGGACGCCTTTCCTCTGAGCTGAGCACCCCGCACATCGCTTACTGCGCTGTCCTTACCTGGTCCGAACAAAGGAGGCGCACGCTTTCACCCGAGCCTCCAGCGACAGAGAGTCCGGACGGTTCTCCGGCGCTTCCTCCTCCTTCCGGCCGCGACCATGGCTGGTCTCCCCAGGAGCCGCGGGGCGCCCAGGCAGGGTCTCGGGGAAGCACCCGCGACAGTCTTCTCCGGAGTGCGGACAGGCGCGGGTCGCAGCTTTGTCGCCGGGGGTGGGACGGCTCTGTCCGCGAGAGAACGCAGACGGCACGGCCAGGTAGGCCTCTGCCAGCCGGCCCCAGCCCCACGGGCTGAAGGGGTGCAGAGAGACCAGCCTCTGAAGGCAGAAGGCGGTGCGCTGCGCGTCCTGTGAGCTGGAGCAAATGGCGAGCTGGAGGCAGAGCACGGTGGTTAAATGGTCTGTATTCGTTGCTTTCATTTCCTAAGGAGAAAAAAAGGTCACAAACATTACACTGCAGACCGTTTTCTACGCAAAAATGGAGATTCCTAACCACCCAGGCTGTATATGTTATAAACCAGAAGTATTTTTCAGCAGCTACACAGGAGAGTGAACAAAGTACTTTTCAATAGATCTGTTTGAAACCCTAAGCCTAGAGAAATATATGCTGCCCAGTAAAGCAAGCACCGATCACTCCCAAGATCCTAATGTCATAACAATAACACAAAGTTCACACCAAAGACATCAATGCCAGTTTATCTTCAAGTTTATTATAATCTTTTTTTATATATATTTTATTGATTTTTTACAGAGAGGAAGGGAGAAGGATAGAGTTAGAAACACTGATGAGGAAGAAACACCAATCAGCTGCCTCCTGCACACCCCCTACTGGGGATGTGCCCCCAACCAATGTACATGCCCCTTGAAATCAAACCACAGTCTGCAGACGCTCTATCCACTGAGCCAAACCAGTTAGGGCTATTATAATCGTTTGTTGTTTTTTTTCATTAAAAAAATTTTTTTAATTGATTTTTTACAGAGAGGAAGAGAGAGGGATAGAGAGTTAGAAACATCGATGAGAGAGAATCATCGATCAGCTGCCTCTTGCACACGCCCTACTGGGGATGTGCCCGCAACCAAGGTACATGTCCTTGACCGGAATCAAACCTGGGACCTTTCAGTCCGCAGACCGATGCTCTATCCACTGAGCCAAACCGGTTTCGAAAGGGCTATTATAATCTTTATTGCCTTCAGCCACACAGCTAAGAGACCCAAACCAACTTTTTGATACCCTAGGGCCTAGGCCAGTGGTCAGCAAACTCATTAGTCAACAGAGCCAAATATCAACAGTACAACGATTGAAATTTCTTTTGAGAGCCACATTTTTTAAACTTAAACTTCTAATGCCACTTCTTCAAAAGAGACTCGCCCAGGCCGTGGTACTTTGTGGAAGAGCCACACTCAAGGGGCCAAAGAGCCGCATGTGGCTCACGAGCCACGGTGTGCCGATCATGAGCCTAGGCTAACGGTTCCATTTTACTAGTAAGATTCCAGGCTTTCTGAAAACCCAAATGGGCATTTCTTTGAGGATTCGAATGAACTCTGTCCAATGTTCTTGGCTTAGATCTTCAGCAGGACAGCCTGAAGCTCATGCTGCATCGTGAGTGAGTCCAAATGCCTTCCCTGCTCTGACCAAGGTCAGTGTTATTGGCTCCGGGGGGGGGGGGGGGGGGGGGGGGCTTCTTCGTTTCCTTCTGATCAGAAAGTCCTTTGCGGTCTCCTTAGCAGAGCCACCGCCTCTTGCCTAACTTGCCATATGGCAACAGCCCCGTGGGTTACAGAAAACAAACCTTCTTTTCTAAGTTCAAGCCTGGAGAGCAGACAGCAGACTAAATGGCCTTTCAGTTGGTTTTAAGTCACAGGAAAGCCTGGCTGTCCAGTATGCAAATGGCGCGGCTGCAGAAAACGGCACCGAGTGGAACTACCCAGGCTGCTGCCCAGGGCCCAGGGAGCGGAAGCCTGGGCGGCTCTCGGCAGTCCGTGCTGAGTGGGAAGACGGAAAGAGAGCCCACGCCGCCGACCTGGTCACGCTGTCTGCCAAGCGACAGAACCCGCCTGGTGTTACTGCTCCTCTTGTGGAGTACTGTCTTCCGGACGGTCCAGGAAGTCCTAGAGGGTTTCCGTTCAAGGCTGAGCCCGAGCACAGAGCACAGCACCTCAGACACAGCAGATGCTTAATAACCACTGAGTCATACCTCCTCCTGCCCTTCATGTTCAATAAGGACAGTATGTGACTGGAACACCTGAACCACACACTACCGTTCTACAACCACCCTGTGGGCCTTTGCTGTGTAAAAACATTTCATACTGAGAAAGCAAGTGTGTGTTGGGGCAGAGATTGTTACATACAAACTACCATTCTGATGGGAGGGTTCTGACAGCATCACTAGTAAGTGACTCTGCGGATGTTAAATTCCATGCAGATGACTGGGTGTGAGTGTTCCGGAAGGCTGCACCTCCTCTGGGATGCGATGATGACCAGCTAATATTCACTGAGTGCTTGTCATGTGCCAGGCGTAGCTCATTGAAGTGCTCGACTCATTTAATCCCCATGACAATCCCTTAGGACAGATTCTGTTTTCATCCCCATTTTACAGATGAGGCCAATGAGTCTCAGCAAAGGAGTTAGAGAAGCTGCATGACCTCACACAGCGAGGAAGCAGCAGAGCCAGGCAGCCACTGGGCGTAAAGAATAAAGCCACAGAGGAGCTGACGCGGTAGCAGGCGAGGGTTCTCCCACTGGACCCCGGTGGGCAATGGATGTGCAGGAGAGAGACTTCCTTATCTGTCTCCTCAGCACTAACCCCAGACCTGGGCACATGTGGAATTGGCAAGTCGGTGGAGAACGTATCACACACCACTATGAGATGTTTAAATTGTTTAAGAAACAGGTTCTTGCAACAATATGCGTCTAATTAACCCACAATCACTAGAGGGGAGAAAAAGAAAGGAGAAAATGCAACTGTTTTCCATGTTCTGAAGACAATTACCCCAAGGTTTCCTCTCACTGCAAGAGGCGGAGATCCTATGCGATGAACCGCTCAGCAAGCAAATACTGTAATCACTTTGTATGCGCCAGTGCCAACCTTCAGTTAACCGGAAAGAGGACAGCTCAGACGCATGGACAGCTCAGACACATGAACAGCTCAGATGCATGGACAGCTCAGACGCATGGACAGCTCAGACGCATGGACAGCTCAGACGCATGGACAGCTCAGACGCATGGACAGCTCAGACGCATGGACAGCTCAGAGGCATGGACAGCTCAGAGGCATGGACAACTCAGACGCATGGACAGCTCAGATGCATGGACAGCTCAGATGCATGGACAGCTCAGACGCATGGACAGCTCAGACGCATGGACAGCTCAGAGGCATGGACAGCTCAGAGGCATGGACAACTCAGACGCATGGACAGCTCAGATGCATAGACAGCTCAGATGCATGCACACTCGAGGCTGACCTTGGCCGACCAGGTTCACAGCGGTCAGGATCAGCGACATGCCTCATTAGTTCCCTTTGAGGAGGAACACTGGCCATCTATAAACCAGGACTGTTTACTTGAGGTCAAACCCCTATAAAATTTACACAAATAACCAGAAGTAAACCAGAGATGCCTTAACCTGAAAACAAAAACAAGCAGAATGTAGAATTGCAAAGAGTTGCTTTTCTTTATCCCTTAAAAACATTCTGCAAATTCCATTTAAGGCAAAAAGGATTTCCCCCCTATTAGCAATAATCACGACTCAGATAAACCTCATTGTCTACGATATTGCCACTACTCAAAGCTAAAATAAGGGATTATTAAAGCTTGGTGAAGTATTATCTTCAGTCATTTTTTTCGGTAAACTCCACCCCTTTACAAAAGTAATACATGTTCATTGTAGAAATTTTGAAAAATAAAACCTAAAGAAGGAAACAGATCACTGATAATCCTTCCATCAGTATTTACTCCCAACAAGAGTAAAACCTTTGCAAATGAGATTTTCAGGCAATGAAGGATTTTTATCATAATCAAGAAGAAACATGACAAGAAAATGATTATGTCCAGAGCTCGAAAATGTTCACCATCATAGAGTTCTCACATTATTGGCAATTTTCTTCTGCTCCTGCTGTGAGCAAGAAGCTGGTTTTGTTTTGTCTCAGAAAATATTCAACCATCTCAGGAAAACAAGCGGAAACAAGCCATACCACCACTCACCAAGTTCGTAGCGATGGCCAGCGCTTCTGCGTGCCTTCCCAGGCGAGCGAGGCACCGGGCCTGGCCTTCCTGGACATCCCTCTTCATGGCCACGTTTGTGGGCGGTAGCTTGTCAGAGATGCTGGAATATTCCTGCAGTGCTTTCTGGCCGTTATTTGTTCAGGTGAGGAAATGAAGAGAGGGATGAAAAGAAAAGCAGAAAACACAGAAGAAAGGACTCAGTTATAGGGATAGTTTTTTGTTTTTTTCCCCCCTACGCAGAAGGTAATGTCATAACTGACCCCAACAATGAACTAAGAAAGACCTGAGGATTTCAGGTCTTTTTCTCAGTGGCATTTTTCTCAAAGGCAGAAGATAAATGGCTGGAGAATAAAATCACTACTACCATGGAAAACATGGTAGGATAGTAGGAAGAACATTCTGGAGCCAAACAGACCAGGGTTTGAATGTTGGCTCTACCACTAACTTGCTATACAACCTTTTCATCGGCAAAATGACAACAGGACTCCTATGGAGATGAAATGAGATCTACATGTAGAGCTGGTACCCAGCTGTCAGTTTCTCCCTTTTCGTACACGCTTTGGGGTGCTTTGCCTCTGGGGCACTAAGAGGTGTCTGTGATAGGGGCTCCCACATAACGAGGATACAGAGCCTGGGTGATCCGAACTACAAGGATCCCCAAAAGATTCCTAAACTGGAGTTACAAGAAACAAAACAAATTACATAGAACCTCACAGGAAAGGACAGACCCGCCCTAGCTGGTTTGGATCAGCGGACAGAGCATCCACCTGTGGACTGAAGGGTCTTGGGTTCGATTCAGGCCAAGGGCACATGCCCAGTTGCAGGCTCGATCCCCAGTAGGGGGTGTGCAGGAGGCAGCCCATCAATGATTCCCTCTCATCATTGGTGTTTCTATCTCTCTCCCTCTCCTTTTCTATGTGAAATCAATAAAAACATATTAAAAAAAGAAAAGAAAAAAAAGAAAAGGACAGACCATGGACACGGACAATAGGGTGCTGAAGGCCTGGGGTGGAAAGTGGCAGGTTGGGGGGGAGGTCACTGGGGGTGTAACATACGTAATACTTTCCTTTTTTTAAAGTATCTTTTTAAAAAAATATATATTTTATTGATTTGTTACAGAGAGGAAGAGAAAGGGATAGAGAGTTAGGAACATTGATGAGAGAGAATCATCGATCAGCTGCCTCTTGCGCACCCCCTACTGGGGATGTCCCCGCAACCAAGGTACATGCCCTTGACCAGAATCGAACCCGGGACCTTTCAGTCTACAGACCAACGCTCTACCACTGAGCCAAACCGGTTTCGGTGAGAGCCACATTTTTTATTTATTTATTTATTTAATATATTTTATTGATTTTGTACAGAGAGGAAAGGAGAGAGATAGAGAGTTAGAAACATCAATGAGAGAGAGTCATCGATCAGCTGCCTCTTGCACACCCCCTACTGGGGATATGCCCGCAACCAAGGTACATGCCCTTGACCGGAATCGAACCCAGGACCTTTCAGTCCCTAAGCCGATGCTCTATCCATTGAGCCAAACCGGTCCCGGCAAGAGAGCCACATTTTTTAAATGTAAACTTCTTCTAATGCCAGTTCTTTAAACTGATAAGAATAGATACTACACTTGATCTTAGCCAAAAGGCCGAGAAGCGATCTAATGCCAGTTCTTTAAAACAGACTCGCTCAGGCTGTGGTATTTTGTGGAAGAGCCACACTCAAGGGGCCAAAGAGCCGCAGTTTGCCGACCACGGCCCTAACTGAAGGAACAAGAGCCCCTTTCAAGTAGCGCAGCCTTACACACGTGGAATCCTACCTGATACTCCTGCCGCCGGTAGGCCAGGTCCCCTCTGAATTTCTTGACCGTCAGAGCTTCCACATCATCACTGCTCTCTGTTTCCCCATAAAACCACTAGAAATTGTGAAAAGAGGGTATTACAGAGGCTGTGCTTTTCCAACTCATACGCAGAAGCCATTTTCCATAAATAAACGATTAAGTCTCAAAAAAGACACACTTCTTCAGAATGAGACTCAAGAGGAAGACATCCCGGCACAGAAGAGTGACGATTTTAATGACGTCCCCTTTTCTCCCTCACAGATGCCCCCCTCCGTCCAGTTTTTATGAAATTGACCATAATTGATAAACATGCCAATAATATGATGCCTCTCCACTTTGAAAGGCATTCATGAAGCGCCCACCGTCAGGTGACCATTTAGCATTCGGGGTCTAAAAGAGCTTTATGGGATGCTGGCAGGTGCTTTGTGTCCTGACAGAAGCTAAAAGGGGCGGGTGGTGGTGGAAGGAGTCAAAGATAAAAGTTTCGGGATGGAAAGGGAAATCAGAAAACACTTCCTGGCCCGGCCTGCGTGGCTCAGTGTTTGGGCGTTGACCTAGGAACCAGGAGGTCAGGGTTCCATTCCTGGTCAGGGCACCCCGGTGTGGGGCATGCAGAAGGCAGCCAACCAATGATTCTCTCTCATCATTGATATCTTTCTCTCTCTCTCTCTCTCTCTCTCTCTTTCTCTCTCCCTCTCTAAAATAATTTTTAAAAATATGAGAAAACACTTCTTGGTCCGGGCTGTGTGGCTCAGTGGTTGGGCATTGACCTGTGAACCAGGAGGTCAGGGTTCCATTCCTGGTCAGGGCATGAGCCCGGATTGTGGGCTGATCCCCAGTGTGGCAGCCGACCAATGATTCTCTCTCATCATTGATGCCTGCCTGTCTGTCTGTCTCTCTCTCTCTAATTTTTAAAAATATGAGAAAATACTTCTTGAAAGACAGCGTTTAAAAAGTGACTTGAGAAATGGATACAGCTGAGGGATTCTGACCTCAGAGCGATGTCACCCGGGCAGGGAGGGGGCATGGCTGGAGGAGGACCGGCTCCTTGGGGTGAGGGGCGGACACTAAGGCTGGGAAGGGGGCGGCGGCTGGTCTGTGGGGCGCTGAGGCCAGACCCGCCGAGCGCCCGCGGCCAGTTCACGGCGACAGCGCGGGGGGTCCTTGCGCCCCCGATCCCCGCGGGGGTTAGAGATAACGGGGGGCCAGGTGGGACCCGCGGAAGCCAGGCCCCGGGCCGGGGCCCAGGCGAGGCCGGGGGGGCCGGGAGGTGGCGAAGAGGCCCCGCCCTCTCACCCGCGGCTCGCACAGCTTGGCGCGGTAGGACGCGGGCGGCCCCGGGCGCCGCTCCCGCCTCTCTTCGAACACCGAGTCCTCGAACTCGCCGCCCAGCAACCAGCACCCGGTGTCCATGGCGCGCCCGCGGCGGGGGCACCGAGAGGAGGCGGTGCCTAGAGCGGCGCCCACGTGCGGGCCAACGCGAAGGGGCGGGGCCGCCACGGCCCGGCGCGCTGCATGCTGGGATTTGTAGTCTCTGGGAGCCCGCTGCAGGTTGGGAGTCCTTGTCGAGCTGAGATTTTTTTTTATCTGACTCACACACTGACCGGACTCGGGGACAGAGTTTGACTTCTCGGTTTCAGGAGTTGGGCAGAGCGTTCCTTATGTGTTCGCATCAAAAAGCGCCAGCCCCAGGGTAGCTGTGTAAAATCGGTAGGTACCATTTTTTTTTTTCACCGCTGACGATATTCTTTGACACTGTATTAAGCACTTTTTTTTTTTCCACTTTATATCCTTTCCTTATGAAAGACTCGGTGATTCCTATTTTGCAAATGAAGATATTGGGCTTATAGAGGGTAAGTAACTTGCTCAGGATCAATTATCAAGTGCTAAGAGCTGGGAAGTAAATGAGTCAGTGTTCCCCAAGTCTCCATAGAAGAGCCAACACCAATAACAAAGACCAGAATAAAAGCCAGAGGATATATTTACTCCAGGCCTCCACTCGAGAGCACTCATTCTGCCTGGAGAAAACACTAAGTCCCAGAATTCTAAGACTAATATTTACTAGCATTTTTATACTTTCAAGATGTTCTTGAGACTAGGAAGCAGAGTGTTGACAAAGTGCCACCGGATGTTGCACAGCACAGTATTACTGTGTCGTATTAAACAGCAGGTGACAGGCATGGAGCTTTTCTCTAGTTTTCCTCCTGTTGGTCCTCATCTCACGAGTTCCTCTCCCACCATTTGTCTTCCAGGGTTCTTCCTTCAACAGTTTTCTATTCCACACGCTCACCCTAGGGGAACCTAATCCACTACCCACCCCCTAACTGAATTAGTGCTCTCCAGCCAAGCTGGTCCTCCCTGGAATCGACCTCCCTGAGTTTTCCCCTCATCCTGCAACCTTCCCTGCCCTTACAGGTGCCACCTCACCATCTCTTTTGTCAAGAGAACCCTCCCAGTGTGCTCCATCTTGCTGCCTCCCATTAACCTTTCCTGATTCCCAAGTCTGGTTACATGTTCCTTGTCTGGGTTCACATAACACCACGTGGTTCTCTCAGACAGGGCATTTCTCATCTCATACAGCTCCTGTCCATGGGTTCTTGTCCCTCACTCCCAGGATACCACGACCTCATTCTAGGCAGGGACATCTGTCTGTCTAGCACCACGCATAGTGTCTGGCACCCAGTAGGCCTTCACTCCTTGTTGAATGGGTTGTTACACTGTTTGCATGGGAGTCCTCTCTCCCTCTACACCCTATGCTTCTCCAGGGCAGCACTTGGTACACAGTAATCATTAAGCATTCTGTGCATAACCCAGTGTGTTCTTGAGGGCCTGCTCTGTGCCGGGTGATGAGGATATACCGATCACTCATGGTCCTTGCTCCCAAGGAGCCTAAATTAAGGTGGAGAAGACATGATACACATGTGAGCAAGCAAATTACTTAATTACAGATTGTGGCAAAATGGTGGGATAGAGAATAATGGGGCTTGGCAACCGGCAGAACACCTTCCGGTATGAAATCACATCTCTCCCCCTCCTTTTCTTACCCAGGCTGTTTTCCTCTGAGCCCCCTTTCTCTGCTTGCTCGGATATTTGTAAATATTGCTTTTTCCTCCTTTTCCATCTTTTTCTTTTGTTTTAGCAAAACATACCCTTCCGTTATTGGTATGTATCATCCACTAATTCTCCTGGGTGTTTATTAACTTATTAGAGGCCTGGGGCATGGATTTGTGCACTGATGGGGTTCCTCAGCCTGGCCTGCATCCTCTTGCAATCCAGGACCCCTCCGGGGATGTCAGACTGCCAGTTTCAGCCCAATCCCCACAGCCTGTGGGGATAAGGCTGAAACTGGCAGTCTGACATCCCCCAAGGGATGTAGTAGTGCACAAAGCAGCAGGTGGCCAGGGAGAAGCCAGAGCCCAGGTTTGGGTGCCACTCCCTCTCATCCCAGCTCCGCTGCACCTGCTGCTGCCTCCAGCCGCTCCATAGCGCTGTAGCAGAGGCAGAGAGGCTGGCACCCTGGAGCTGTGCTTGCCAGCCATGAGCCCGCCTGTGGGAGTGCACTGACCATCAGGGGACAGCTCCTGTGTTGAGTGTTTGCCCCCTGGTGGTCAGTGCACATCATAGTGACCAGTTGTTTGGTCATTCGGTTGTTAGTCACTTAGGCTTTTATAT
Organism: Nyctalus aviator; assembly: GCA_036971965.1. NCBI lineage: Eukaryota > Metazoa > Chordata > Mammalia > Chiroptera > Vespertilionidae > Nyctalus > Nyctalus aviator. Next base: position 9,341,679 of record CM072935.1, on the reverse strand, counting down.
ATATAGATCTTAGCATACTGAGCTCTCTCATTTGTTTCCCATAGTTGGTACATTTTTATAATAGGTACATTCATTGATTCAACTAAAATTTCTTGAGACTTGCTCCAAGCCAAGGACTGTATCCTCAGAGTGGAGGATAGTGATAAATAAGACAGGCAAGATCCTTGCTCCATGGAACTCAAGTTCTAGTGGGCAAATAACAAGGAAATAAATGAACAAAGTAGTTTGAGACAGTGGTAAGTGCTGTGGAAGTGGAAGAGTGAGGTGAGAAAAAGCTTGCTTCAGGGAAGGTGGCCGGAGAAGGCACCTGTGAAGAGGTGGTCTTTGGGCTGAGCCAGGAGTGAAGAGGAGCTGGCCAAGAGGACATCTGGAGGTAGCCTTGCAGGTGGAAGCAATAACTTCTGAAAAGCTGCAAGAACGAGGAGCAGAAAGCAAGCTGTGGTGCTGAGGCTGAGCAAGCAAAAAGGAGAGCCAGCTGCATGGCCTGGGACAGGAGAGCGAGGCAGTCTATTACTGTGTGCTCAGTACGCATTTACTGAATGAATGAGTAATCTAATGATACAGAACTCTATGTGTATCTTACTACATCTGGGCTATACTTTCTTGCACTGACTGTGCATGGTGCCCATGGTGGCAGGTTATTTTCCTGTCACTCCCTTGGCTGTCATATGAAGTATGTAGCTGAGTTTTAGCCTCTCTGCGTCTCCCCCATCCCACTCCCACTCCAAATCTCAATTTAATGCCCTTTTATTCAGGCTGGCAAGTCTTGCGCCAAAAAAAAAATTTTCTCAGGGGATAGCTCAGTTCCTTTCATTCCAGTATCACAGGCTGTTGTCCAAAGACAAACACTGTCTACCGGCACCAGATATGTGCACAGCCAGTCTGGCATTGCTTTTCTTCTCTCCGGACTCCCAAACTCACAATCTCTAGTTCAGTTTGATGAACATTTATTGAGTAACAATATTGTGAAGACACTGGCTAGGCAATGGTTAAGGGCGAGAGCTCTAGAGACAATTCAGGTTTGACACTCTGTGTGTGAATCGGATCCTTTGTGACCCTCAGTTTCACCAACAATACAATGGGGATAATAATAGTATCTACCTCATGGACTGTCCATTGGGACTGAGATTCATCAAGTAATTCTCTCAACCTAGTGCTTGGCACATATTAAGTGTCCAGTTAATGATAGCTTAAAAAAAGATTTTAAAAGCTCTCTATCCCTCTCTCTTCTTCTCTGTAAAAAAAATCAATAAAATATATTTAAATAAATAAGTAAATAAAAAGGCTACACTCTATATGTTTCCAACTATATATGACATTCTAGAAAATGTGAAACTATGAAGATAGTAAAAGATTAGTGGTTACTAGGGGTTTGCAGAAGAGAAAGATGAATAGGAGAAGCACAGGATTTTTCAGGCAGTGAAACTACTCTGTAATATATATATACTTAAGGTGGAGATTCCACTTTAAGTATATAAACAAAATAACTGAAAACAGTGACTCAATCAGATAATTTTATATGTCAGTGTCTGTAAAAATGTTCAACACAGCATTTTTCTAGCCAAAATGTAGAAATAACCCAAGGTCCATTCATCACAGATGAATAAACAAAGTGTGGTACACACACAGAGGATTATTTATTCAGCCATAAAAAGGAATGAGATTCTGATATATGCTACACGAATGAACCTTAAAAACATTATGCTAAATGAAATAAGCCAAACACAAAAGGACAAGTATTGTTATGATTCCACTCATTTGAAATATCAAGAACAGGCAAATTCATAGAAACAGAAAGTAGAGTAAAAGTTATCAGGGGCTTGGGGGAGGGGAATCGAGAGTTATTGCTTAATTGTTACAGAGTTTCTGTTTGGAATGATGAATAAGTTTTGGAAATAGTGGTGATGATTGCCCAACATTATGAATTAATGCAGTTGAATTTTATGCTTAAAAACAGATATAATGGTAAATTTTGTTATGTGTATTTTACCAGATTAAAAATAAAGTTAATAAAATGGGAGGGGGAAATCACTGAAAACTATTAATCACAGCTAGCATTCATTTTGGAAACAATCCTTTTGCTCTGTCAAATAAATAAATTTAAGATCTAGCAAACATCAGAGCAGAATTGAGGGTCATTTAATTAAGGAACATTTCAATAGTTTTAACAGCTACACAAAGTTACATATTGTAAGGGAAATATAAGTATATTCAATGGCTTTATACTTGTCTAATACTTGATATTTCAAAGTTTGAAAACATGAAAATTATTACCAAGCAAAACTCAGACCACATTAGCAAGGTTTAAAAAAAGGAGCAATTTAATTATTATAATACAGAGAGCTTTAAGAAGTTCTTCAATGTGTAAAAGAAAGAACAGTTTAGTGCATTAAATTGTTACCATCTTTACATTGCTTCTTTTAAAAAAGTTAACAGTAGTATGAAAAAGCCACCCACAAAGCCAGCTGTCTGAGCGAAGAAATCAGCTAAATGGCAGCATTTTGGAATTGCTAATAAAGCTATAGTTAAAAAATGAAAAGCTTATAAAAATGAAAGCAGCATGCATATTCAAGGCTTTTTCATAACATTTTCATTAGCTGACAAACATTTAGGTAAAAACATGAGATTAATATTTATTATCCATTAAATTAAACTGGCCAAGCCCACTACATCTGGTCATTCGGAAAACAAACAAACAAAAAACCCCAACATTTTCAAACACAAAGCTAACTGAGCCCTGCCAGAGTGGCTTAGTTGGTTGAGCACTGTCCTGTGCACCGAAAGGCTCCTGGTTCCAGTCCTGGTCAGGGCACATGCCCCACAGAAGGCAACCAATCTCAGTCTCTCAATTTCTTTCTCCTTTTCTCTCTCTCTCCTCTCTCTCTCTCTCTCTCTCTCTCTCTCTCTCTCTCTCTCTCTCTCCCGCTCTCTCTCTCGCTCTCGCTCTCGCTCTCTCCTCTCTCAGCATGTCCTCAGGTGAGGAATAAAAGTAAATGAAAATAAATAAAATAAAATACAAAGCTAATTGAACTGAACATTTCTTCTATGAAGAAAGCACATTTTGAAAAATGGTCCCCTAGTCACAAAAGAAAGGGTCCTTCTCAACATGAATGAACAGCACCAGTTTTTACAAGGTTTATAAGTTAGTAGGAACGTTCAGTCTCCTGAAAAGCTGACTTCTAATTCATTATGATCAGTTAAGAATTTTTTCTCTATTCACTGAAGTTATGACACAAAGTTGAATTTCACTGAAAGATAATTCTTGAAAATTCTGATCTGACACCTGTACAAACATTTGATTTCCATACGATTGGCATAGCAGTCACTTCAGAGGGTCACCCCATCCAAATTCTTATGCCAGTTTCTTCTTTTTCAGTGTTATCTTCAATTTAATAAAAATCCAACTCAGCTTAGAATGAAACAAGTAACAGAAGCATCACAAGTAGTAATAGTGGTATCCATGAAAGATCTAATCATTAAGGGCCAATAATACCACAAAATCTTATTGTGCCAACATGTATCGAAAGGCTGTATTTTTACTTATATTGAAAATGTATAAGCCCATGCATAACTTTTCATCTTCATTCAGGGCCTGATAAATGAGAGAAATAAATCAGGTTTTTCTTTTTCCTGTTTCCAACCATTTTTACTCTGGGAACTGTTTGGTCACTCAAAGTATAAGCTTAATAACATATCAGAGAACACAGACAATAAGGTCCATCTCACCAGATATACAGTATTACACTAGACAAAATATGAGGACAAGCTCTAGTGGTCATTAAACCCCCTCTGAAAGTCCAAGAATCAGAGTGTCTCCATCTTATCTGAATAAAAATGTATTAAAATTTGAATTTTTACAAGTTTTTTTTTTTTTTTTAATGTGTTCTATTTACATTGCAGAACTTCCACCAGCTGCAGTAGTTTAACTTTGGCACAACATTAAGTTCCATTTCTTTTGGGTACTGGATCCTATTTTTTGAGAATGTGTATGCTCCCAAAGGGTTTCAGTGTCATTAAAGATTGGGCCCATTCACAGTAAATCAGATAGCTTGAGTTGAAGAATTGATTCTCCTCCAACGTTTTAGGCAGCTATAAAAAAACACACAAAAAAACACACACAATAAAAAACTAAAAATTTAAAGGAAATCATACTTTAATGTTTACCTCTTTTAGAAATAAATAGAAATTAGCCATGAAAGCACATCCTCTGTAATCACTCAGTAATACTGAGATCACTTCCAAATATATAATGCACTAGATTTTGTGTGCAATTCCTATGTATATGTTCTGCATATACTAGACTTGATTTAAAGTCATTTTCACCTATATGTAATAATTTTTACCTATATTGCATATACCTATATGAAATAATTTAAATTAGTAAGACATATATATTTCATTGTCAGTATCTGTAATAAGTAAACTATCAAATCTAAACTCTTGTATTTTTTTTCTATTTATATACATCAAGTCCTCAAATAACTTTGATTGGTTCAACACCATTTTGTATAACATAATGAGATGCTACAGGAAATTAATTTTTGCTTATATCCATCAGCCTGTGGTAAAATTGGTTTTCTTATACATCACTTCGCTTATAGTCACAGACCTATTGACAACATTAAGTGAGGACTTACTGTACAAGGTTGGACTGTGCAAAAGACACAAATGTACAGTAATGCTTCTTATCAATTATTTCACTTTCTGTGGCTTCAATTACTTGTGGTCCACCACAGTCCAGAAATATTAGATGGAAAATTCCAGAAATAAACATGTTTTAAATTGCATACTGTTCTGAGCAGCATGATGAAATCTCACATCATCTCCCTCCATCCTGCCCAAGACATCAATTATCCCTCTGTTCAGCAGATCTATATTGTATATACTACCTGCCCATTTGCCACTGAGTAGTCCTCTGGATTATCTGATCAGTTATCAGAGAGAGAGAGACACCACATTCACATAACTTTTATTACAGTACTAGAGGCCCGGTGCACGAATTTGTGCATCAATGAGGTCCCTCAGCATGGCTTGCAGGATTGGACTGAAACCAGGTCTCTGATATCCTCTGAGGGGTCCCAGATTGCGAGAGGATTCAGGCCAGCCTGAGAGACCCCACCAGTGCACGATCAGGGTGGGGGAGAGACCACCGGAGGGCTCCAGGGCATGTCCAGCCCATTTCACTCAGTCCCTATCAGCCAGACCCCAGCAGCAAGCTAACTTACCAGTCTGCCTCCTGGTAGTCAGTGCACGTCATAGCGAGCGGTTGAGCATCCTTAGCATATCATTAGCATATTACACTTTGATTGGTTGAATGGCTGACCGGATAACTAGACACTTAGCATATTAGACTTTTATTATATAGGATATTATAATTGTTCTATTTTATTAGTTATTGTTAATCACTTACTGTACCTAATTTATAAATTGGACTTTATCATAGGTACATACATACAGGAAAAAAACATAGTTTATAAGAGGCTTGGTACGATCTGTGAGGATCTTGGAACATATCCCAGAAGGATAAGGGGGTACTACTGTATCTCACTTTTTGCAATAACTATTTTGGAAAGGTTTGGTTACTTTTTTTGGTAAGTTGCACTATATTTAAATGAAAAAATAACTACTGAGAGGAAACTTACAGTGAATTCTTTTGTAGGGTAAAAACTTAATTTGTTAAGCCAATAATTTGAGCATCACTGACTGGCTGCCTCCTGCACACTCCCTACCAGAAGTTGATCCCACAACCTGGGCATGTGCCCCTGACCGGAACTGATCCTGGGACTCGTCAGTCCACAGGTCGACGCTTTATCCACTAAGTAAACTGCAGCTCTCGAGCCACATGTGGCTCTTTGGCCCCTTGAGTGTGGCTTTTCCATAAAATACCACGGTCTGGGCAAGTCTATTTTGAAGAAGTGGCGTTAGAAGAAGTTTAAGTTTAAAAAATGTGGCTCTCAAAAGAAATTTTAATCGTTGTGCTGATGATATTTGGCTCTGGTGACTAATGAGTTTGCTTACCACTGCACTAAACCATACTGGCCAGGGTTAGACTTTTGCATATTTTAAGAACAAGGCAAGTTTGCATATTTACCACAAAAGTACATGTATAACATATATGACACAATTTTTGAAAACTGTGGCTTTGTGTGAAATATTTTACCATAGTACCTATTAAAGTATTAATATAATAATTATCCACACAAACTTAAAAGTCAAACTAAAGTATATAAAAAGTTCACATTAGTTTTAGAATTCTGAAATTCCCCAAAAAATCACTGCAGAGGTTACTACAACAACAATTCATTGCAGCAAAAATGTTGTTGTTTTAATCTTGGCTGAGTGCACATTCTTGTGTCTAGCAATAAAAACAGAAAAAGCCTGTTAAAAATATTTTATGCATCTGGGTCAGAAGAAAGCCTGTCCTGAAGAGTTCTGACATTAGGAAATGGAGGACTGCCTCAGGATAAAGCTGTACAAAGCTATTTAACTTATAACCTACACTACAGTTTGTTCTATAACATGAATGAGATTTATTCAAAAGTAAGTGCATGAGATTTATTCTAAAGTAAGTGCATTTTTAGTTTCATCTTTTTCTCTGCCTGAAAAAAAAAAAATGTTCATGAAAAGAAAACTTGGAAAAGGATTGCTAAACAGTAAGAATAGTGTCTGGGACACATTAAGCTCTCTATAAGCAATTGTTATAACAAAATAAATAAAACCATGAAGGAAGCCGTGGGGGAATGAAGGAGATACTGTGCAGAGAAAGAGGGTAAAAGTAGAGGCTGGGATAGGGATGCAAAAAGCTAGGGAAATACATAAATATGCTCATATAATCATAAGAGTCTACGCCTTGTTTCCTCCTTTACAATCTGACAACACTGCAGTAATTTCGGATAATAAGATGCTTTTGGCCTACTGATAGACATATACAAACATTTCATGAAAATTGCATTGTTTTTTTGAAAAGTACAGTTTTATCCTGGAACACTCAAAAACTGAGAGTAAAGAACAGAACAATGCTACTGAATTCCAAAAGTATTAAGAATTGAAGTCCTTGCCGAAACTGGTTTGGCTCAGTGGATAGAGCGTTTGATTCCAATCAAGGGCATGTACCTTGGTTGTGGGCATATCCCCAGTAGGGCGTGTGCAGGAGGCAGCTGATCAATGTTTCTAACTCTCTCTCTCTCTCCCTTCTTCTCTGTAAAGAAATCAATTATATATATAAAGAATTGGCCGAAACCGGTTTGGCTCAGTGGATTTCAGCCTGTGGACTGAAAGGTCCCGAGTTCGATTCCGGTCAAGGGCATGTACCTTGGTTGAGGGCGCATCCCCGGTGGGGGGTCTGCAAGAGGCAGCTGGTCGATGTTTCTCTCTCATTGACATTTCTAGCTCTCTCTCTCTCTCCCTTCCTCTCTGTAAAAAATCAATAAAATATATATTTTTAAAAAATAAAATATATTAAAAAAAAAAAGAATTGAAGTCCTAACTCCAAACTAGATATCTGATATGCAACTACAGTGACATTTTAATTAATCCAACCTATAAAAGAATGAAGATTTAAGGAATATGCCAAACCTTTACATTTAAAGCATATTTACTTGCACTTTTATAACTATAGGGAGATATTTTTAACTAAATACAGCATTTTTGCTGGTAGCAGGTTTATTTTATATCAAAGAAGGAAAAGACATTTTAGGCAATTGAGTTAGTTTAATATCAAATTTGATGTTTACCTTTTGATCTCTAAAACAGAAATAATTTATATTACAGTTTTTATTTTATTTATTTATTTTTAAATATATTTTATTGATTTTGTACAGAGAGAAAGGGAAAGAGATAGAGAGTTAGAAACATCGATGAGAGAGAGTCATCGATCAGCTGCCTCTTGCACACCCCCTACTGGGGATATGCCTGCAACCAACGTACATGCCCTTGACCGGAATCGAACCCGGGACCTTTCAGTCTCCAAGCCGACGCTCTATCCATTGAGCCAAACTGGTCCCGGCTATATTACAGTTTTTATTTTATTTATTTATTTATTTATTAATATATTTTATTGATTTTGTACAGAGAGGAAGGGAGAGAGATAGAGAGTTAGAAACATCGATGAGAGAGAGTCATCGATCAGCTGCCTCTTGCACACCCCCTACTGGGGATATGCCCGCAACCAAGGTACATGCCCTCGACCGGAATCGAACCCGGGACCTTTCAGTTCCCAAGCTGACGCTCTATCCATTGAGCCAAACCGGTCTCGGCTATATTACAGTTTTTAAAAACAGATGCCATCCAAGTAAACATGGAACTTATATATGGCCTAAAATAGACCTTTGGCTTTTAATAGAAAAAATATTGAGTTATTTTTAATACATAAAGCATTTTAAACTTTAGTTAAAAATCTAATAGTTTAGGGGGTAATACAATGAAAGAAAAAGGATACCATTTTCACCTAGTTTCTTGAAACTGAGCAATCCTCACCCCTGTGGCAAGTCTTTCCTGCAGTATACTTTCCCCCTTCTTTTTAGTTTTCCTTTTTTAATTTCCTTAAATAGGCAAAAAATAAAGCTTTAGTGGAGGAGGGTTACAAAAACTACTTTTTAGTTATCTTTAGTATTTGTTTATTCCCTCATACCCACCGGTCTCCCTTCTTAGAAAATGGGTTGACTTTCCCTTAAAACAAAGTAAAAAACACTAAATTCTACATATTAAACAGAACAATCATAATAATCAGGCTATAAATGGTAATCACATATTTTTGGCCATACTCCTAGTACCTAGTTCTCTTATTAGGTAAAGAAAAACTACTTAAGAAAATTACCAAGAGAGGAGATGGCTAAATGTGTGTGGCTGATGAATATATGCTTGGATTAAAACTTACATTTCAGTCATCTGATTTAGAAAGCTTCCGCTTCACATGTTGTGGGGGTTCCCAGGTGTCACTATCATCTGTTTCTTCTCCATCCTCTTCCTGATCATCAATAACTTCATCTTCCTCCTCATTTTCCTCAAATAACTCTACACCTAACTCCGATCTTCTCTGTCTTTCGGCAAACCACTCTCTGACCTGCTCGTAGCCCATGTGTGATTTGTTAACAAGTTCATCAAGGTCTTGCTCATTAAGAAATTTGTGCTTCAGGTAATAATCCTTAAGTATTGCAGTTCCAGTTTTAAATTTTATGAGCGATGCCCCCCTGTCCCAGTTGTTCATTCTCTTGCCTCCTCGTGGCCTTCCTCTCCCCCTTCCCCTTCCCCTTCCTTTGGGTCTTCCTCTCCCCCTTCTCCGAAGGGCAGACAGACCATTCAGACCGCTCGAATTGGAGCTTTGATAGTAGTAGTACCATTTTAAGTTTCCATTTTTCCAAGCGTAACGGGTGTCCCCAAACCAACTAACTATGTCTGGCCTAGGAAGCCCGCTTTCTTTGGCCAGCTTGTCATACTCTTCCGATGACGGCCACTGGGATCGGACAAATGCACTCTTGAGCATGTGCAATTGCTCAAGGGTTTTTTTACATATCTTGCCTGCACTCCCTGCCTTCGGTGCACCAGATTCTTCTCCAGGAGCAGGTTCTCCCGCTTCTTCTTTGGAACTACCTGCATTAGTTTCATCTATTTCCATTTTCTCTTCCTTTAAAGCTTTTGATTTCTTCTTCTCTGTAAACCAAGCATCAATTTCTCTCCTGGTCAGTTTGGTTTGCGCTCTTAACCTATTTAATTCTTCATCTGTCAGTACGGAGTTGTTGAGAAAACTGGCCTGAAGGGCCTGGAGCTGCTCTGCTGTCTTTTCTTTAAACTTTTGGGGAGTAAAGTCGGGGAAAGGATTCCAGGATTGTTTATGCTGTGAAGTAACAGCGGTTGGGGATTCCGTGGTCTCATCACTGGAGTCTATAATAATGGGAGTGGAGGAATCACTGTTGAGATGTAAGCACTGATTACTCTTTGAATTTCTCTGATTGTATCTCGTGTCGCTAAACCATTTTTTAATCTCTCCCTTTGTCAAGCTTGTGATTTTCATAAGTCTGCTGATTTCTGAGTCACTAGGAAACTGATTTTTAAGGTAGCTGACTTTTAATTCTGCCAGTTGCTCTTTAGTCTTTTTTGCACGAATGCCAAATGAATCGGGGTTTGCCGGTGTGGTTTCGTGTTTGACAGCCTGAGAAGTTGGGACTGCTGCTGTTGGTACTGCTGCTTTTGGTGCTGCCTTTGCAGTTGCTGTTGCCGTTGCTGCTGCTGCTGCCGTTGCTGTTGCTGCTGCTGCCATTGCTGTTGGTGCCGCTGCTGCTGCCGTTGCTGCTGCTGCCGCCGTGGCTGTCGGTGCTGCTGCTGCTGCTGCCTTTGCTGTTGCTGCTGCTGCCGTTGCTGCTGCTGCTGCCTTGGCTGTTGCTGCTGCTGCCGTTGCTGCTGCTGCTGCCTTGGCTGTTGCTGCTGCTGCCGTTGCTGCTGCTGCTGCGGCTGTTGCTGCGGCTGTCGCTGCTGCTGCTGTTGGTGGTGCTTTTGCTGCTGCAGCTGTTGCTGCTGCAGCTGTTGCTGCTGCTGCTGCAGCTGTTGCTGCTGCTTTGGCTACTGCTGCTGGTTTTGCTTCCGCAGGAGGCGGAGCAGCAGGGGCCTGACTCTTCTGTACACTGCTTTGATTTGGAACCCCTGTCACTGTCAAGGCTATCGGCGCTGTTACCGGCAAGGTGTTTGTTCCAGCTACTTGTGTAAGAACCAGGCCTGGCTGACCAACTATTTGGCATGTCTGTAAAATGGATGGTAAGCCATTACTCCCCGTGGAAATGTGTGTCGGAATAACGGTTATGGTCTGAGGTACAGTGTGTACTGTTCCGTTGAATTGCTTTCTTCTTGCCTCCTCTACTTCCTCGGGAGTCCAGCTCACACCATGTTTTAGACGTTGGGCTGAAAACCATATCTTGATCTGTTCCTCTGTATATTTTGCTTGAGCGGAAAGAACAGTAATTTCTGACATGGTTGGGTAAGGGAACTTTTTGTAGGTGTTAAGCAAAAGGGGGTTGTTATCCAATGCAACATTGTAGGTAGGAATGCTACTCACAGGAATTAAGACTTTGGGAATCAGATTGGAATTCTGCTGAGCTGACACAGCGGTTATCACCTGTGCTAGTCCAGGAAGAACTGCTGCTGGGGCCACTATTGTGCTGGCAGCATTTGGATGTATTCTGTTGACAATGGAAGTACTGGTGTTAGAGTCAGAAGCTGAAGAACTAGGATTTTCCACACTTTCTTCAAGGTCTGGTTTGATCTCTTTCTCTTTCTCTTCAGGAACTTCCTCAGCTGAGTTATGATGAACTGTAATACGCTTGTTCTCCACTTTATTTTTCATCATTTTCATGATGGGCGTTTTACTGATAGGAATTCCTGAAGAAGGAACTTCTGTAGATTCAGCCGGCTCTGAGTTCTCCTCTTTAACAAAACTACCATCAAAAGTCAGATCGTTTATAGTTTGTTCAAAGATTGTCTGGTTATTTCGTTTCACCATAGTCAACCTAAAATTCTCTTCTCCTGGATGGTACTTCAGATTATGCTCAGAAAGTGCATCATACCTTTTGGTGAGAAAATTACATTCGACACAAACATAGGAGGAATTGAGCACTATGTTGGGATGCTCTGAATCCACATGAAAAGTAAACATATTTAGGTCTGGAGTTTGAAAAGTACAATATTTACATTCATAACCACCTTCAACTTTTTTATTTTGCTGATTGTCAGAATCCACAGATTCATGAACTTCTTCCTCGCTTGAGATGCTTTCTGCTCTGCTGTTTTCTACAGGAGTGAGTACAGGAGGCCCTTCATCCAAATCTGATATCAACTCGAGGTCTGGATCCTGTTCACTGGCAAGGACCATGCAGGGTGTTGTTGATTTTCGCCTGCTTGCCATTCTGATGTTATGGGGGAAATCTCAGTGGTGATTCAAAAGCATGGAGGCTGAAAACTACTCAGTATTCTTCATTTGAAAACAATGGCTTTTGGTTCTTCAGGTCCGTTTTTATGCTCAACAAGACTCATTGGCAGCTTTTTCATGGTTCGATCAAGTAAAGAATTTATTGTTGGCAGATAAAATACTGTTGAACTGCTGGAATTTTTGAAGCACAACTCCAATCACCTACATTAAAATAAAATTAAAAATGTTTTTAAATGAGTGATTATGATCTTTTAAACAAATAACAGTTATATTTCACTTATATGAAGTTGTTGGATGGCTTAGTTATAAAGATCTGAAATAAGATCAAAATCAGGAAAAAAGTCCTCTAAGGATTAAAATAGATGTCTCCAAACCAACTCACTGAAGGTCATGCACTATATTCATGGGTCAGTCCACAGGCTTATTTGAATTTTTCAGCTAGCTATACATTGGAAGGGATGTTGGGGAACAAGTTTGCTTTGTCAAGAGTATTACCAATGTGAAATGATAATCAGTTAACAAGGGAGAAACTTTAAAACTATAAATAGCAGCAGAAACCGGTTTGGCTCAGTGGATAGAGTGTCAATCTGCGGACTAAAAGGTCCCAGGTTCAATTCTAGTTAAGGGCATGTGCATTGGTTGTGGCACATCCCCAGTGGGGGTTGTGCAGGAGGCAGCTGATCGACATTTCTCTCTCATCGATGTTTCTAGCTTTCTATCCCTCTCCCTTCCTCTCTGTAAAAATTCAATAAAATATATATTTTTTTAAAAACTACAAAAAGCAGTCACACACACACACACACACACACACACAAAAGGCAGTCACAGATACTCAGAGACTATGGCCATTAAATGTATAAGAAATTCAGTCCATCAGTTATGCCTGCTCCTGCTGGTCTATCTCATCATCCCAAAAGCATGCCCAAATATGGCAAAGAAGAAAAGATATAATATGTATGATCAAAGTTTTAGAAACACTATTATTGATTATTTTCCACAGTGCTACCAGAATTTATTTTTAAAAAATCTAATCATATCAGTCTTCTGACTTAAAATTTATGAAAGAATAAAGTCCAAACTCCTGAAGCCACACAGAGTTCCCTTCACAACCCAATCTCCTGACTCTGATTTCCATATGCTCTAAGCCCAGCAGAAATGATTGCTGTGCCAGGGACCCTCCATGCAGGCTGACCCTTATACCAGAGCACATGTTTGTGTACTTGGTGGGATGATCTCTCTGTTTGCTTTATAGTTCACCCTCCTCCCCGGTTTATCTTCTAGTCTAGAATTGACCATATTACAGTAGAGAAATATTACATTTCTGTCCCACAACATAGTCCTCATTATAGATGTGTGTTTCATTATTTCTTCTTTTTCTATGTGATAGCTTTATCCTATATAATAAAAGGGTAATATGCAAGGCTGAGGGACCTCCACACCCCTGCCCCCCAAGTGCACAAATGTCATGCACCGGGCCTCTCATGGAGATATAACAAAGCCCCTGAAACTCTAGATCAAACCAATGAACTTTATATCTTTAACCTAAAGTTCTCCCAGCTGAGCTGTCTTGGCAATCTCATTCATTTCTATATCTTCTTTGCATGTAAAAAGCCAGGAAGTGGGGACTCACTAAATGTCTTTTAACTGAATAAGAATGAATAGGAAAACAGTCCTACAAAACTCCACATGCCATGAGGGCATCACCAGAGAGAAGAGTACCTGAAATTCATAGCAATGACCTTAAACCATCAAGAAAAAGTGCATTATATTCATACAAATACATTTAAATATTTCAAAAATTTGATACTAAATTACGTAAAGTTGATGGGCTTTTGAAGTCTACAAGAAATAAAAAATGAATAAAATGAGGAAGGGGTCTTATTCTCTACCACAAATTAGAACTATTCATTTACTAGCATGATCCATGTCCTAGCTGAACTGAGGATAAAGTTTACTTCAAAGATTATAAAGCAAAACAAGTCCTCTATGCAGAGATACACTGACTCAGGAAAGGGAGAAACGTTTTTAGGAATCAGAGCTGTCCAAAGAGAGAATGCCCTGCCTTTGAAGGTGGTAAGAACCTCCTCACTGAGATTATTCAAATACATACTACAAAGCCTTTGATAGGTCTAAGCAACAGATGAAAAGTTGGACTAAATGCCCCTTATTCCCTGAGTTCCAATTATTCCAATTAGTAATAATTGTAGTCGCAATAATCAAATTCTCTACTCGCAAAGGTGTCATTTATTTTTTTTCTATAAAATTTCTTTGATTTCTAAGGGAATAAAAAGAAATCTTAAATTGCAAACTATTTCTTAACTAAATGATATAAACTAAGCTAATGCCTTTTTCCCTATTCAATTCAATAGGGACACCACTATTTTGTTTGTGTTAACAAAGAAGTTCGATCTTTTTTTTTTTTTTTTTTTTTTTTAATATTGTAAACAGGGAATTCCTGCAATGGCTGATTTGGCTCGGTGGATAGAGCATCAGCTTGCGGACTGAAGGGTCCCAAGTTCGATTCTGATCAAGGGCACATCCCCAGTGGGGGGTATGCAGGAGGCGGCTGATCATTGATTATCTCTCATCAATGATGTTTCTATCTCTTTGTTCTCTCTCTCCCTTCCTCTCTGAAATCAATAAAAATATATTAAAGAAATAAATAAAAACAAGGGAATTCCTCAAATAGCTTCAAGTAAGTGGAGGAGTACAAATAAACAGTATCTATGTTTGCCAGTGAAGGAGAACAGATTAAGGCAGGGGAGTAAGCAATTTTGTGACTGCTATTCTCCTAGAATCATAGGTTATATTAATTGGGATCTACTAATACCAAAAAAATCAAAGATATACATAGGATAAGGGGTTAATATCCAAAATTTATAAAGAATACATACAATTCAACACCAATTCAACAAATTCACCCAACTATTTGTTGAATATCAATCATGTGCCAGGCATTGTATTAGGCACTAGAGATACTGCAGTGACCAAGACAAATAGTCTCTGGTCTGTCAGGTACTACCGGGGTTTCCCCGAAAATAAGACATCCTCCATAAAATAAGACTCTTCCTTGCTCAACTGCTACCCTGTTTCCATAAGACCTAGCGCACGGAAAGATAAGACATCCCCTGAAAATAAGACCTAGCGCAACTTGGGAGAAAAAATTAATATAAGACACCGTCTTATTTTCGGGGAAACAGGGTAGCAGTTGAGCAAGGAAGAGTCAGTAAATAACTAGATGCACTATCCCTCCATGGAGCACACCCATGACATTCCCTTCCACCTCTCCAACCCCTCCCATACCCCCAGCAGGTATCCCCTCAGCTCTAAGGGACCCTGTGAGACTTGCAACCCGGGGTGCAATGGGCAGTGGCAGCTCGTCCTGAGTTAACCCCATAAACCTGTCTCCAAGGCCCATTTCCCCCCTTTTCTCTGACTTCCCAGGAGCCAAAGCAGCCCAGCTTAGGCTCTCCTGTTGCTCCTTCTTATGCCCTTCCTTGTTTCACTGTCCTAAGTATATTTTTTGCTATGGTTAATAAGTTCTTGCTGGTTTTTCTACCAAAAAACACACAATAATAGTAACTAGAATAACTACTATCAATGCAACAAGAGAGGAAGTATCAGGAACTATATGAGCACATTGTAGGAGGTTTCTAAAAAAGACACAGAGAAGGCTGCCCTGGAGAAAATAAGAATAGAAATATCTACTTGAGAGGCTGATCAAAATAAAATGCTTCATATACTCTGATACTAAGTTAATACTATTAATACTAGTTAATACTATTTTCCAGTTCCTGAAAAATTCTTTTGGGAGATGAAGCAATACTATTTATTTAGTAATATTCTCTCTCCCTTGCTTTCTCTCTCTCTCTCAAGGAACTTAATCAGCTGACAATCCACACAAATGGAATGAAAAAGCAGAGAAGGGGTAAAAATACAGAATAAGAAATTCTATGGTGTGCTTCCAATTCATGTCCTTGTCATTAAAGTGCAGTAGGGCTGGGACAGGGAAATGGCCGTACAGAAATCACTGTTAGCTGACATACATCTTATCCTCTATTTGAAGGTTAACTGGAAACAGAACGAAAAATCAATCTGGGGAACCTTGCACTATTTACCTGTTAAAGGGGGTTAGAGTTCAGTTGCACAACTGAATAGTGAAGTGGCTTTGCAATTAAAACACAATTAAAATGAAGTCTGCCAATAAAGGAAAAATTATATGCTAAATGGATCCAACATTGTAAATATAATTATGTTTGAAAACTATTTTTAGTTAATCTTTCAGTTGAGAAATATTTGAAAAAAATAACTGATCAATCAAGCCCTACTGGTTTGGCTCAGTGTATAGAGTGTGGGCCCAAGTACTGAAAAGTCTCGGGTTCTATTCCAGCCAATGGCCTAGGTTGTGGACTCGATCCCCAGTAGGGGGCGTACAGGAGGCAGCCAATCTCTCATCATTGATGTTTCTATCTCTCTCTCCCTCTCCATTTCTCTCTGAAATCAATAAAAAGATATTTTTTAAAATGATAATCAAGAGTAGTTAAGAAATATAAAAAATTATCCATTTACATGTGGACAAAGACGAGAAAATATAAAAAAATAAAATTTTCACAAAATAGGTAAATTTTGTGTGCGGTCTTTACAAATTTTCTTTAATATTGTTATTGCTTTATTACAAAATATAACAAACAATGGTTGTAAGGCCTTACAATTGCAAATAAAATACTTGTATGGTCATTTTTGTATAGCATTCAGGTGTTTTCCAGATATTTTTTGAAGTTCCCGCCCCAGGTCTGAAAAGCCAGAATGGTTCTAAGAACCCTCAAGAGCAACCATAGCCAAAACCAGTTTGGCTCAATGGATGGAGCATCAGTCTGTGGACTGAAGGGTCCCGGGTTCGATTCCAGTCAAGGGCATGTACCCTGGCTGTGGGCACATCCCCAGTGGAGGGGGGGGGTGCAGGAGGCAGCTGGTTGATGTTTCTCTCTCATCGACATTTCTGGCTCTCTATCTCTCTCCCTTCCTCTCTGTAAAAAATCAATAAAATATTAATAAATAAACAAACAAACAAATAAATAAATAAAATATATATATTTTTAAAAAGAGCACCATAATCTCCAGGGTGTAGATCTAGGCCAAGCCAATTTCCATGGTCCTAGCTGCATCCTGGCTCTTTTCCTGAAGATAGGCTGCTCCTTAATCAATTCATGATCCTAAACCCGTCAAAATTATCACAACAAAATTTCTCTCCAGAAACGCATTCAATGAAAGCAAAATTTACTTCATCACAGTATAAAAATTTGGGGCAGTTCTACTAGCAATTCTTCTTACATGGTCAGAAAGAATGTCTGTTTAGCTCTTCCCAGGGCCCAATACAGTCCTTTCAAGGCCCCAATAATATTTACTGAAAAATCCCACCTTTAAAATATATCTGTATTGTATATTATAACATACATTTTACCTTACTAAACACTCATTTACAGAGGAGCTATAAAAAAAACAACTGTGCTTGCTTTATGGTAGATTACTTTCAATGGTAAAATCCTTATTAATAAAATCACTTCAGTCATTAGAATATTAAAACATCCTTAATTATCAAACATTCTACCAAATAAAATGGCACAATGAATATTCAACAAATATTTACCAACATCCATAATTCTGTTGTAACAAATCAGTTTTATGCATGAACAATGTATATCTAAATTTGTGGTCTATGTAAGACTAAAACAAGGGAGATAAATTCATTCAAAGCATTAGTCTTTATAAGAAGGCAAATGCAAATTTGAACTTGGAATCAATATTTTTGTTCCAAGAAAAAACTATACTTTAATGGTGTTACATTTTTAAAGAGTTTAAAATATAAATTCTCAATGGTATACACTATAAAAAGTGAGTGGATTGCTTCAAATTTTATGCTTAGTACTAAAAAAAAAAAAAAGTTCAACGTTGTTTATAATTAAGCAGAGTTATAGCTACACTGAATTTTCCAAGCCTCTATTTTTTTGGCTGTCTTATACTTCAAATTAAATTATTAACAGATAGCAGTTTATTGGCCTAGTTAGCCACAAAAGCATGTTATTTTGGTAAAGTTTTATGTGAATAAAAACAAACTTTGTTTTTTATACCAATTCTGGGTCAAATAAGAACATTTAGAATATAACTATAATTTTTAAGGATCATGTTAGTTTTGACCTAGTACCAACTAAATAAAACTGTTCTTAGGGTGGCTAAAATATACAAACTGAGAATCCTTTGGACTAAATATTCATACATACACTGCTTTTGAACTCTTTATTTTACTTAGTTTCACTTCTCCCTCTGAGTCAGAGTTCTGTTTAACCAGCTGAAAATACTTACTTGTACATGTTTGTATTCAAACCAGAAGTCAGAAATCCATCAAAATCACAGAATGCCTGAAATAATATTAGAAACAAAGAATAATGGGATCAAATTAAAACAAAGGATATCTACCATGTCGGAAAAAAAAGTCTAAGAGGATATTTTTTATTAAAAAACAAATTTTAGCCTTTACACACTTGAGGCATTTTTTAAAAGCTAAAATGTAAAAATATTCAGGAACAGCAGTTATTTTTTAAAATTAAATAAGAAATCTGACAACCCAAATTTGTACCCACAACAAATATTTTTTAAATTTTCTGTAACCTAGAATTATTAAGTAAATTTCCAAAATGGTCTCAAGACAATCAAAATTCAAGTATTAAGATGAATATAGGCAGGAACGAATATGATAAAAATGAAAGCATCTAAGAAATTATGGCCAAAGATAATCTAATTTCAGAAGATCCCTTTGTTAATGCTAATTAAGGCTTACAGGTTTAGTAACACTATCCTCTTTCCTGTTTTTTTCCACCTGAGAAAGCTGACCTTAATACTGCTAATGATTAAAGGAAGAATCCAAGCTGGACAGATTTCTCTGGCAAGCTCTGCCTCCAGATTTACGGAGTGAATGTCTTTTTGAAAGGTCTCCAGGACACTAACATCCTGGCTTGCTGCCTTCTCCTGGAAGTCAGTAGGTATGTAACTTATTGAGAGTGATATAAAAACTAGAACTATAATGAAATCTCCTAACTTAAGTTTATATGATCCAAAAGTAATTTTCTGCTGAAGTAGCTTTCCCCTTCTTTTCTCAAAGAGGTGTGGTAAGTCTTTCACAGACTAACACACGGTCTAACACAAGAATGCTATTCTTGATTCCCAGTGAGATTATCATCAAGAAGCTGGAAAACCATTCATCTGTCTGTTATCTCCCCCCTACCCCTTTGACAAAATATAGTAGTTGTTACCTATTTCCCTCAGGATATAATCATTCAATTTTTAAAAATATTTTGAAATATGATAGAAATTAGATTGGTAATGTCAACTTGTAAGAATTCAATTTTTAAAATTAAAAGCGAACCACCATATTAATGGTTATGTAAACTTTCTTAGTACTTTTGGGAATCATCTAAAAAAAAATTGAACTAAAGTATAAATATTTCAAACAATATACTATGTAATCTAATGCTCTTATAAAAGCAATATATATCAGGTAAATAAAATATACATGTAATTATGTAAAAATCTATTTAAATATTTAAATTGGGGTATGTTTAACCTATATTATTTAATTTTTAATATCCTAATTTTATAATTATACGTAATTATTACTACTAGACTATATATTGAAAATATATTTTCAGGAGTTGTTCTTGAAGCATTTTTCTGGATATAGTCAAAAAAAAAAAACACACCAAAAAACAGTGAAATTTCTAGAACTATTTCCCCACACAAAATGTCTCTGCCCTCATGACCTTCATTTGTCTTGGTATCTCTGTTATAGTGCCTGAAACAAAGGATTTCAGCAAATATCAATTAAAATATAGCACAGAGATGTATTATGATGTATGATGCTGTTTCTGTTTAAATTGAAGCAGCCAATCTTCCTGTATTTTTAAAGTTTGAATGTACATTTCTTACAAAAGTGTGAGGACTATATCTGTGTTCATTTAAAAAAAGCTTTTAAAACTTGAGCCAAAGAGTGTCATGGGATCTGGAGTGAGCACATTCAGAACCTTACCCGATGTGAAGCATCGGGACACATACTTGCCATAGCTTCCTCAGCATTCTGTGCTCTGATGCGGAAGGGTGTCCCTTCGAATTAGGAGTCTAGCTCAGGCCATCATTACCAACAGGTCCAAAGTACCTATCTCCATCCCCTACAAAAAAAGTAATGTTACTTTATTATTATTCTAGAGATGATGATGCAGTCTTCGGAAATTTTAAAGTTTATGCCTTGGCTTTAAAAAAATAAATGTAACTTTGAAAAAAATTAATTTCCTCGTAGAAACTTTAAAAGAATTATCTAAATGCCAAACCCAATATTAGTAAGAAACACTAAAAATGAAAACTACACTTTAAAAATTCTATATTATATAAAACAACCAAATTATGATACTGTTTTCAATAAAAATGTTCAAATTGTGAATATAAACAGTATATAATAGGAAAGCTAAGATTAAGAAATTGGAAATTGTAAAAATTTACCACACAAAAGTTATGAAAGACAACTTAAAGAGTTGAAAAGATACATGTTTCAGCAGACTGTCAAATTACAGCAGGGAGGTTGGGGAGATCCGGGGGAGATAAGAGATCAACCAAAGGACTTGTATACATGCATATAAGTACAACTAATGGACACAAAACTCTGGGGAGGGAGGGTATGTACGGGAGGGGGGGCATTGGTAAATGTACAAAAATAATAATTTAATAAAAGAATATATTAAAAAATAAATAAAAAATAAAAGTGAAGTATGAATTCACAGAGAAAAAAGATACATGTTTCTATGTTTACATATAAACCTACTGATATCTGCATCATAACTTACTGTGTATTAAGTTGAATGTAGTGGTAACTAATGCTGGCAATAAGCCCGTACTACTTAAATAAACCCCTGGTACTCCTCAACATGTAGTATCTAATAGAATGACTGGTATTTAACTATTTCATTTTTGCAAGAAAGCTACAGACCAAATGGCTTTTTAATCAGTGCATTGTGAAACATTAAATTGTAAAAACCAAACTGAAAATCATTCTCCTTTTTTTTTTTTGTCAATCCTCACTAGAAAATATTTTCTCTCTTATTTTTAGAGAGAGTGGAAGGGGGAGAGAAACGTGGATATGAGAAAGATACATTGATAGGTTGCCTCCGCCTTGGTGTGAACCAGGGCCGGGTATCCAGCCTACAACCCTTCGGTCCACAGGCCCATGCTCCTTCCACTGAGCCAAACCACCCAGGGTGAAATCATCCTCTGGAAACTCAGATTTGTGTCCAAATGTGGTGTATTACTCAGAGTTAAACCAATCACAAAAATTTAATAAAAGCTGTAATTGTTTCTGTTATTAAATAACAGGAAATAATGCTTTTGAAGGGTTGAATCATTTTTGTTGTTCTTTAAGCACTGAAGCTCTGTAACCATAGTGAATATTCAGGAAGATGATTTCCCCCAAATACCTTATTCTTTGATTCTTGCTATTATTATATACAAGTTTATAAAGAGCCCTCTTAAGTCAAGAAGTAATGTAGCCTGACAAGTGTGGCTCAGTGGTTGAGCATCTATGAACTAGGAGGTCATGGTTCGATTCCTGATCCAGGCACATGCCTGGGTGGCAGGCTCAATCCCCAGTCGGGGGCATGCAGGAGGCAGATCAATGATTCTCATAATTGGTATTTCTATCTCTTCTCCCTTCCTCTCTGAAATCAATAAAAATATGTATTTTTAAAAAGCAATAATGTAAACACACCAATTCTTTAATAAAATACTTCTAGGTAAAGTTAAAGCTTATACTGAACAGTTACACTATTTCATGAAAAACAAAATGAAGTGCAGTGGAGCATCCTATTATCCCTGCAGCCTGGGATTCCAGTTTCATTTCCTGGTATCTCCTCATTCCACCTCTCCTTAGCCATCCACCTACAGGATGTCAGCTAGAGGAGAAAATAGGAAACAGCTGACAAAGAGGGGAGGTTATTTTCCAAAATGAATTATTAATGTTATAGGAAATTGGTGATCTATTTGAATCCACTCTTTAATCACACAGTAATTGCAAGATGTTTTACCGAATGGGAGTCTCTTGAGAATAGTTGCCAGGACATGTGAAGGCACCAAGGCAACTAAAGGAGCAACAATACTTCTGGATGAAAAGCAAACTTGCCTAATGTTATTTCAGTTCCTGAAACTGGGATTGCTTTAGGACAATTCTCTCTAATGCACAGGATTTTATAACAGTACCTATTTAATAGGGTTGCTGTGAGGACTGAAAGAAATAACACATGTAAAGTGTTTAGAATATTTCCTAGCATTAATAAGTCCACAATTATATTTTCTTTTACTTAGGTATTAACTTTAATTTATAGCACAAAAGAAGTATTTGTTTAAAATCTGTTAAATGTTGGAATAGCATAAAATATTTTCAAAGCCCAGGCAATAATCAATTTTCCATTTCATACCTTTCAGCATATCAAACAATGCTAGAATAAGCTGGCTTAATAAGTAGACATGAATCAATATATACCCTCCACCCCAATATATACATACTTTCTCTGACCTTCAAGAATCATTTAACTATACACATTTTAAGGGGTATTTCACAGCACTAACAAGCCTCTGGTATAAAAATATTATCATAGTAATGAAGATAAATTGTTCACTTTTCACCATCCCTCACTCCCAGGTACAGTCCATGCCCAGAAGTTTTTAAAAACTTTTTCTTTTTCTTTTTCTTTTTTTTTTTTTTTTTTACAATATTAAAGGTAAAGGAAATATTTATATAGAAGAAAAACATAGTTATGAGTGAAATACTTAGAAACATCAGAATCTTTCTATCTCCTTTCATTCCTCTCAATAACACTGAAAGGAGAAAGATCTTTAGGAAGGGGAAAAAGAGAATCAGAAATCATGTGGGAAATATGAATCACTAAAACTGACTGACAAGTTATTTTATTTAAAATTCTGAATATGTATATGATATCTACATCAGTGCATCGATTTCTTAGATAAGCTTTGATGTTTTAAAAAAAAATCTAAGTCTAGCCCTAGGTAGCTTGGCTCAGTGGATAGAGCATCGGCCTGCGGACCAAAGGGTCCTAGGTTCAATTCTGGTCAAGAACACATACCTTGGCTGCAGGTTTCTTCCCAGTTTGTGCAGGAGGCAACCAACCAATATGCTTCTCTCACATTGATGTTTCTGTCTTTCCCTCTCTCTAAAAGTGAATGGAAAAATATCCTTGGGCAAGGATAAACAACAAAAGTAGATAAAAATTTAAATCTAGCCCTGGCCAGTGTGGCTGTTGGTTGGACATAGTCCCATGAATGGAAAGGTTGCTAGTCAATTCCCCAACAGAGCACATGCCCATGTTGTGAGCTCCACCCAATCTCAGTTTGTGCAGGAGGCAATCAACCGATACGCTTCTCTCACATCGATATTTCACTCTTATATTGATGGTTCTCTCTCTCTCCCTCTCCCTTTCTTTCTCCCTAAAAATCAACTTAAAAAATCTAAATCTAAAAACGGAAAACAAAAATCTTGCAGAACTATGAGTAGATCAATTTTAACTCCCTTGAATAAATGTCACATATAATTATTTTTCAAAATATATCATTATATTTGTTTAAACCAAAGGTGTATAGAACCACCCATATACTCTTAAATACATTATGGAATACTGTAATTTGACACAAACTACAAAGATTAAGTGTCCTTTAAGATCAAAACATGGCAACTACCTAAACATATTACATATTTACTTTAAACTAACTGTATACAATACAGACCTCCAAATGTAAACTCAAATATATATACAGATTAGTAATCAGCAGCTTCAGTCATGCAAGTCTGGCTAACTCATGACTACACTGTCAATATTCAAATAGAGTCTCTTTTTTTAAAAGTGTATTTTATTGATTTTACAGAGATAAAGGGAGAGAAATAGAATTAGAAACATCAATGAGAAACACTGATCAGCTACCTCCAGTATGCCCCCTACTTGGGATCAAGTCTGCAACCAAGGTCCATGCCCTTGACCAGAATCAATCCTGGGACCCTTCAGTCTGAAGGCTGATGTTCTAGCCACTGAGCCAAACAGGTCAGGGCTCAAATAGTCTTTTGAGCCCAAATCCACAATGCTAAAATATACATTAAAAGGTTATTTCCTCAGCTCTAATCAGTTTGGCTCAATGGATAGAGCATAGGTCTGCAGACTGA